>JAHZNA010000995.1:0-83856 GCA_027743935.1 Sinodicranocentrus sp. ZH6 | reverse complement strand
ACGTGGAAGACATGGCATAATATATGTGAAGAGGTTTGTCAAAGGGATTCTAAGAAATGTTTTCGAGGTTAGTTTCTGGAAAAGGTGACCTTTTGTTGCGTGATGGAATTGGAAGGAAATTAAATGTCAATTTCAGCGAAACAAACTTTTCTGTAGTACACAGTACATTACATTATAAATTAATTTATCGCTTTTAGGGATTAAAGATTAACGCATTTCTTGATTGGATACCTCATTGAGAATTTAGTAAGTTAAACGCTAATGATAGATTTAAGTATTTTTATTTTATAAAGTGTATTAATAGGTTTCGGTGCAATACTGAATTGAGTGTTATAAAATTGGTGACCCAAGGCTCAATAGCTTAATTCTGTAATGTTTACAATCGATTGTTGATCATACCGTTTATCAAACTCCTTGTTCATTTCAGCCAACTCCGCTTTCAAATGAACATGCACAAGCCTCTCCAGCTCTTGCTTGTTCTTAACCAATTCCTTGGAAGCATAGCAGGACAAGTTGAGCTTTCCATCGTACGTTGAGCACATCAAGAACAGAGCTAGTAAAAATCACAACAAACAAGAAGAATGAATAATAAATTAGGGATATGTTCTCATGCAAATAACCAGATGTACACGAACGTGTTCCCGACAACTCTCTAAATTATTCAAATTGGGAGAAAAGTGATACGTTGGAAGCAGCTCAAACATGACATCACCTATATTTTGAGTTCCTTTTGAGAGGAAAAATACTAGTATTCAATTTCACTTACAAACATACGGGAATGCTGAAGCGGTAGCTTGAAGAAAGTAGATATTGTCAACGGGAAGTCCTAAAAGGGAAACTTTTTTCGAGGAAGTCATCAGCCCTGAATATAAAAGTGAAAAACGGAAAAGGTACGAGCAATGATTGGTGTACCGCCTTAAAAGGCAAGCCGGTTGAAGCCAATAAAATCCAAATAGAATCCATGACATGAGTTGTATTCCACTGTGTTTGTTCCAGTCTTGGGAATCCTTTTCCAAGGATTGGAGTCTGTACAACCGATCATTTGTTTTGAGCGGTGTTGCATAAATGCCGGCGGTGCTGAAAGAACGAGAATTCAGAAGAGAAAACATGAAATGATGATAAACCACGAAATTGCCAAATAGATAAGCGGATTTTGGGGAAAATGTCAAAGTTTACAAATGATTGCAGAATCTTCCTCCTTTTGTCATCGCAGGATGTTGTGGAAGGCCTAGTGGGGACTCAATAAAGATTTGCTTAGGAAGAGTGTCAAGCAGGTGATGTTTGTCTTCCAGGTACAATCTTTTCAAAGCTCCTGTCGCAGCAGTCATCATTATCGTGGCAAACTTTGTATTCGTCTTTCTCCGAATGTCTTTCACAGTGTCCAAGTCCAGGGTGGAAAATGACAGTACCCATTCTGTGTGAAAAGGGTTGCCTTGCTTAACGAGATCATTTGTGGTCATGACTCTGAATAAAACGTCGAGTGTCAGGATGGGTCCTTGAAGAATGTGCTTCAACTACTCTAGGAAACGTATCAATTAGTAAGAGCCGTCAAAACCATATTTATCTTTATCTCAAATCCTACACATCTTTATCTTCTTACAAAGACAGCATCTTCTTATTTGATATAAACTAAGGATAACAATGTTTAGCATCATTTATCCTATACCAATACTCGAATCCCTTAAATTGTAAACATGTCATGGGTGTATAAAAGGCCATTTGATATGCGGGAAGGAAAGATGTTCGTTCAATATGTTATGATGTAACAAAAAGACTGATTGTCTGTATTGATTTTAGAGAATATTCTATAGCGTAACAAAGATTAAACGCCGAAATTGCTGTTTTAAACTATAAGCTTTCTTTTACCATTTAGAAATCATCTTTAGTCCATGTGGACAGAAATGAGTTTCTTATCTACTCGGTTGCCCATTTTAATGCATTACATATGTTAATTTAAAGCCGTTAAAATCATCCAATCCAATATGCGAAGTGAAAATGTAATCTAGTTTTGCTCTGACCTCAGTGAAAATCGACCTTCTCTCTGGGTTATTCACAATATACGGTGAATTAGATCCTGTCAGTTTGTCAACCATATGGACAAAGGAGTAGCCGTCGATCATTCCATGATGCATTTTTATCGACACTGTAGTTTCCTCCTGGTGGAACTCTGGACCCCGACGTAAAATCAAAACTTGCCAACATGGCTGTCCTTCAGGTTTATGACGATATGTGTCTGTTACCAACCACTTGGAGATGTAGTCTTCTGCGTCTGTCCCTCTAGGGAGGGTTTTCTCAATAAAGTGATTTTCTAAGACAAGCTTTTCAACCCGCCTTTTAAACACATATCCACCAAATATCTCAAAGTGGCAGTATAAATTCCTATATCTGCTCTCGTCCTTTGTCGTGAGAAAACATTCACAAAATCTTTTCATAAGTTGCTCAGTCTCGAGTCGTCCTTGAACTCGGAATGTTGTCCCGACGCTCATAAGCGGCTGTTGATCACAAGAGTACATGGCGAAAAATGAATCACCAAAACTTATAGGGATTAACTTGGGACGGACACATTTTGCCACTAGGATTACACTACTCTTCCAAATGGAAGATACAATAAATAGGGGGAGTAAAATGGGGAGAAATAATAACCAAACAAAAAATCCCCCTATGACGTAAATTGGAGTGTCGCAAACTGTCATTTTTAAGCATGACAGTGGTACAACGACTAGGATTTATAAAATGCTAGTTTTAACTGAAAAATAAATAATACGTACTTTGTTATTTCCAGTTTATGAATCGAGTTCATTATCAGATTAGGGCTACTTAAAAAATGTAAAATGACGAGATTTTCCTCTTGCTATGACCTGTTGATCTCGCAGAGGAGGAAGGGAAAATGAAATAGTTTTGTACTTCATCAAATTGTACGTAACCGCCCTCAACCCTTCATTTCCTGTATCTCACATTGGAAATGATATGAATCATGCTAGAAGACATAAAGTGTCACAAAGGCGTGTATTGGTAATGTTTGCTTGAGGGTATGTAAAATAGTGCATGCTTAAAGGGAATGGGTAAAATGTTAGTGTAGTAAGTCGCAGAGGTTGAAGTAGAAAAGGGTTCCTAAAGTTTCTATTGGGATCAAGGACATTTTTACATATTTAAAGGACAGGAGTTATTGTGGATAAAGGAGCTGGATATTTGGTGAATGTGTATGTGAGGCTTAAGTTCTCTTCGTAATATTCGTAGGTGGATAGTTCCGGTAAGTATAGCTTTATGAAAGACCTTTGCTAATTACACTTACATTCACAAGTAGAAATCGCATTGTACATTTTCAAGGAGACGTATGCATCCTTCTTGTAGCATGCGTAAAATAAAGGGATGTTTTGACGAAGAGTATTAACCATTTGGATCATGGATTTCCCATTCTAAATAACCTTTACAATGAAAACCCCGTCCTCCCATATTGTATATTTGCAGATATCTACTGAAATAATCTAAAACGGAAAGGTCTACAATGAAAATACACGGATACGAACAATAAATACCTGGCTTCAAATATAGTTTTGGGAGTTTATTGATATTTCAAATCACAAGTTTCTTTTACATTCCGTTCAAAGAATAATTATGGTTATACATACGAAAAACTTAAATAATGAATTAAAATCCATTCCATTTCCGCTTTTCTATGTATATGTTATTAACCGGTGGATTATCTTCAGTTCTCTAACCCCACAATATTCATTTAATTTATAACCTATTTATCAATGAGCATTTTAATGCACTGTGTATATATTCAAATATTTTTCTGAACATGCAATTCGCGTTGTCAAATTTAAAACTAATGCAATAACGTGTTTTTATAACTCCAACCATCATGCAAACACGTTTAAATCGACAACAATCGTTATACTTCATGTAAAGCAGTCGTTCGTAGAGTTTGCGTTTGAAACAAATATTGCTAATTTCTTCTAAATAAATAGTTCAAGTTAACAAGAGAGTAATCAGGTACAACAAACAAGAGATAAGAGACAGTGGAGAGAAGTAAAAAACACATTTTAAACAAAAGCAAAAAAAGGTTTGCAAAGTACAAAAAGTAAGAAGATTTTTGAGACCACAAAATATTATACACAACAAATCACGAGATAATATGGAAAATGAAATAAGTTACAACTTATCAAGAAAAAAGGGGAAATTACTTTATACATGACATACTTTATATAACTCCGTTAACATATTTTAATTACTCTATAAACAGGCATTATTGCATCAACCCCCCAGACGGAGGATTTGTGAAGGCCTACTGACTGATTTAGTAGTTCAGTTAGTAAATATATGTAATATTTTTCTTAAATATTATATATATCTTTCTTCCGAGTAAGTAAACTTAGCTAAACTATTTGCGAGTGTTCATTATGTCTCACATTCCGGAGCAATTTACGTTTTTTTAACCTACACGAAATGGTATAATGCTTAACAATAGTAAGTTTGTAATGTGAATGTGCACAATGTGGATATTTCGATATTTATATTCGTACTGAAATGGTTAGTTTTACAATATTTTTTTCTACTCACGTTTTGGAGAGATTTTTCTTCTTCTCTGACTGTTTAAGTCACAATTGCGTGTGAATTTATATTTCTGCATATTTATATAGATAAGTATGTATATCTTCTGACTGACATGTTTGTCTAGGGCAAAGGCTACAAAATGTAAATCTGGTACATGGGCAGATATGAACGTTCTCTGGTTAACACATATGACCATAACTCGCAACAAGTGTATTGTTTACCTAGACTAAGGTTTTCAACAATTAAAAAGGAAAAATATATTTATAACAAATTATTATTTGCCATTGTGTCTTTATCAAGTTACAACTGTCAGAGAAAAGGATAAAATTGTCTACAAGGATTGTATTTTAATGCGTATTACAGCCAAAATCTCGTTGCATTGGAGCCAGCAGGATGCACTCGAGTGAGAGACTTGTGACTATCGTCATTTTTCTGAATTTAACAGCAATGTTCAGCTTAACAAATTAAATTCAATCTTATCAAATCAAAAGTCCTGCTAATTTATAAGAGTGACATCTGCAGCGCAATTTTCCTCTTGAAGTGATTCACATGACCCTAACGAGGATTTGGTCAGTTACAAAGTCAGTTTTTATGCGTAGCAGATGCATAAGAGCATATTACAATTGTAATCTACGAGTTGACGGCTTTAGTAATTTAGTTTACAATTTAACGGCGATTTAAAACATCTCACATTTTTGTGCAGTTTCAAACAATTAAAATATTTTATAGACCGATCCGTAATGTCAATATGAGTACGGATTGTGTTTTTTAAGGATAATCAGTGACATTTTCATATATTTTATAATATTTCTGACATTTTACAATTTAAAATTTAATCACTGTTGCTGAAGTACATGAAGTTTGCTGGTGATTTGGTGACAGGAAGAAGTCTTCTTTTTTTTGCAAAAACTGCGTGGGTAAATGGGGCGCGTGCATTCAAAGTTGACACTATATTGGAGTGTGTAGTATTTTTCGAAATAGGGTAAAGTTGGTAAATTGAGTGACATTTGATGCTGGATTTTTTTTACTACCGCGCGATTTTTAAATTGCAAAAAGACCCATATTGTTTACACGTCTTTTTCAAGCAACCTTGCCCTGCACCTCTAGAGCGTGACGTCCAAGGCTAGGCGCAAGGTAATCAGTGCACAATTTGGTCTACAAGGCAGTGAAGTCATCTTGTCCTGAAAACATGTTATCAAAAACTTTCAAACTATATTATTTAATTATAGTACTATTATTTTAACTATGATTCTAGTATTCGTATGTCTTAAGATCAGAGATTGAAAAATTTCTCTCTCTGGTGAGCACCTTTTTATGCGCACTAAAAACCGTGTTTGCAGTGCGCATCAAAAACTATGTAATAATTATCAGTGTAATTATTGTGAGTTATTTTGAGATTAAAATAAATACGGAATAACAAGGTTAATTTACAAAATTAAATGTTTGTAGAATACATAACTATAAATATAAATGTTTGGTCAGATTTTTGCATGAAAGAAGACGTTTCACACGAAGCACCCGCGCCTCGAAATTTGAAAAGAACGTTATTTTTTTCTCTCCCAACACAACAAAGCAGATGGATTAAATGCAAATGCAAGAATAAATTAGTGAGACAATACTTATAACCTAATTTGAACGCGGGACGTAACGTTAAATTCACATTTGTGAACTTTTGAGTTAAAATTAAATTACCTCTCTCTTTCCTTAACTTTTAGAAGAATATGATGTTAGCGTAGAATGGAAAATCCTGAAACCCTGCAGGATCAACTGTATCAATTACAACTATCATCTTTATAAAACTTTAATATCCTTTTCATATCCAGTGGATTCTCTAAGACAATGTTTGAACCTACTGGAATGCAGTTTTTGTCATGTTGACACCTAACTGGTAATTTTAAATTTTTTAAATTGAGAAATGGTATTTATGAACAGTTTCAAGTGGTTTGGTTTTCGGTAAGGTCTCTATCATACAGGGTAACTAAAATTGAGGTGGTACAAACGAACTGGCTTCGTTGTTGACATATTCTTCCTTTCTTGATACAAAACTACCGTGTTCCTTTGTTTCACTACACATTTAAAATCTTTGTGAATATGACTCTCTGGTTGACAAACTAATATTAAATATTGTTTCGGTCCGAGATAATATAATATGTTTGGAATATTTTACGGAGCTTTGTATCTCCCATATTTGCAAAATAATACAAGTTAAAGATGGCTTAGAAGCGATTGCTAATATTACGAGAGGTCATGAACATGAAAACTGCAGAAGAAGAAGTTTTTCTCTCGGAATAATATAGCGTTGCAGTTCTGGAATACCGGAAGCGTTGGAAAAATTGGAACAAATGGGCATTGGTTTGTTAATGGTTAAGTTAACCATAACCAACCAATAATATTGCGCTAACGTTGAACGTGTATATATCACTGGTTGTGTGTAAGCACAGTGTAATTTCAAAAATCTCGCAGTGTGCACCAGTGCACGGTGTAATTTTGGGGTTGCGAATGAGTCATTATGAAAAAAATTTCATGGAAGAACTGACGTTAGCAAGTGTATTTTTGTTGCAGGAGACGTCGGTTGAGGGATTGAGAGCTGAAAAATGCTGAGCATTTATGAAAAATTGTGTCTATCAATTTTCAGGGCTGAGCGAACGGCGAGCACATTTCTCTTCTTCCTTTTTACGGAAGATCGAGAGCGTTATTAATACTATTGGCTATTCAAAACTTTTGTGTCATTGTAATGGCATTTTTGGGGGGTTGGGCATATGTACGTGGTTCATACATTATGCAAAAATTTGTGTGTTCAACTATGTGACACTTTTTTTGTGCGTTCAAAAACTTTTCATATGAAAAAGTCATACTTATATATACTGTCCAGGAAAAATCCGAATCAAACGACACAACAGGCGTGATGCGGGACAATTGTCAAGTCTGCTTTAAGTTTGTGGTAGCATCAGAAGAAACACACGAAGTCAGTTAGTCTTTGAATAGTAGGTAACTTGCATGTGAATAAGATAAACCTTACAACTATACTTGAGTGAACTGTTTTGATACTTAAAGTCAGAAGCAGTTGTCAGATGTGCAAGTCATTTGTGCTGGAACATACAGACTCCCGAAGAGTATTCCTACTTCCTCCCATCGTCCCACGGCCCATGCAGTGCTTTAGCGTGTGCTTCCACTTGTAGTTAAAGGAGATATCGTTGATAATACTTAATTTGTTATTATTGTTAAATTCGGAATGATTGTTGAGGAGACTTCTACAAGTGGAGGTTGACGAGGTGGAGGCGGAAGTCTGGAGTCTGGTGCAGGCGTTTAGCCTACGCCGCTCCGCTCTTCTTTTCGCCTTTTCCTCATGTTTGAGCCGCTTGTAAAGCTTATCTCAGTTGCTCATGCTCTCCGCAATCAACATCTGGATGACCAAGTCTCGTCGAGCTTGTTGACGAGCTCCTTCATTCCTTGGAACATTACGGAAGTCGACGATGGATATTATTTGCGACTTATCTTCTAGCAGATATTCCCCATTAGGTTCGTTTATCTGGGCAGAACAATTCTCAGATTCGATCTCGATCTCTTCCACTTCATTCTCTGCAAATGTCACTTGGAATGTACATAAAGGTATACAATTTTTATCTGACTAGCAAGTGATAACCTCTATAATTATGTTTGTGAATGACTAGAAACAAAAAGCAAACTAAAAGCAGTACTATCCATCCTTGTCATCTCTTATTTGAAAAGGAAGAGAGAACTAATGATGTTCATTGTGGAATATCAAGTTACCTCGTTGTTCTTCTTCGTCTTCTGGCTCTCCAATTTTCTGTTCCGTGTCTTGTTTTGGCTTGTAGTACCGGATGTGAGCGATATACCAGGCTATGGCCACCTTAAAAACAAAAAGATTCCCCGACATAAGATTTGTTTCGCTGCTCAAGATGAAATATTTGACCTTTCCATTCAACCATGACATCCTATCCGTTACACATTTTTCCTCAGAGCAATATTTACACTGACGTTTATACGCCAACGAGCGAGTCTTCAAGCTCTGCATCAAGAGTTACAACTAAAATATGTGCACAGAATAATTCCGTGACAGGAATGCTAACTGAGGAGACTGAGCATGAAAACCATCATCATTTCATCTGAATTTGATTTTTCATTCTGTTTGATTTTTTTCCCAGAAAGCAACTAAATAGGTCAGCTACCACAATAAGTCAATCTGCCGTTTCCTTTCCATACCATTAGTCAGCATGGGTCAAACCGCCGGCAATATTCTTTCTTTCCTTTCCACCAATCCTATCTATCTCCATGTGTTGGTCAGGAAAATAATGCCAGTTGTTCCGAAACGTTTGCCCCAAACTCTGCATGCAAATGTATGACTTTCTTATTCCTCATTCTTATTAAACGTCTTTCGTTATGTCATCACTCTTTGCATGCATGGATGCTTTGCCAAATCATTTCGTATGGAAATGTATTACTCCTTCTTCCGCCTCAAGCTTCTTTCTAGCTCCTTGATTCACTATCTACAATACCTACCCCCACGATATTGGAATTGTACACATGACTGAGTTCAAAACTCCTCTAAACACGACTATTTTACCGCACGAAAGAGCCTATCTATATATCCCACATTTTGCATATTCGCGCAGTCGGTCGGTACGCAAAAGTCGCCACAGGATATCCTCTTATAAAACTCTCCATTATGTTCCTCTCTTCCGAAAGAGAGCTGTCAGGAGAGGGCAAATCACCGTTAAAAAACTAATATCCGAAAGAACTCTCCTAACTACATCACCCCATTCGTATATATCAAGCAAACATCCAAAAATAGTCCAAGTGGGCTGACAGATGGTCATAAATAATGCAATAACTCATTCATTTCCTTTGGGCAAACCAGCACTTTCTTGCACTTGGGCTGCAATCGTCATCATCCCATTCTCTTCTCTACATTCATTCACATTCATCACACCTACCTAGATTTATTCCTTCATCGATCATTCCAACCAACACTTATAAATATATAGAGCATATCTACATATAACTTGCCCAAAGAGCACGTGCATCTACCTAATGAATTTATTAAGACAATGCAATACCTTCTAAAACCTCTCCTCATCCACTGTATTACACAATAGAGGACACAAATTGCTTTTCAAACACAAAGAAACCTATACGCACCACAATGACTGAAAAGTTCAAAGGTAACCCCTCAAAAGGAGGAAGGGGAGGAGTTTGCATAAATGAAATATTGAAAAGGACGACATATATAAAAAAAACTACTTACCAGTGTACTGCCGACAACCATTCCTCCCAAAAAGAAAAGTATAGGTCCTACTACTTTATCCATTACGGCAGCCCTGGCAGACGATGAGACCATCACAGATTCAGGAAATTGTTGTCTTGATCGACGTCAAATCGATAATTTATTTGTTTTTTGAGCTAGTTTTGAAAACTAGCTGACCACCTGAACAATTTCAGGTAGTAAATGGCTTTCTCCTAATGACTCTTCCTCAACTTTTGGTTTCGTCGAGAAATGCATTAATACAATTATGATATTTGTAACATACTATTAGCAGCTGTAAATCACAATTATCCACACTGATGATATTTATCACTGAATTAATTGCCCCGCTCACTTTGTGGCGCAGATATGGTTGTGGTATTATTTGCCCTTTTTGGAAGGTGGATAAGAAAACCGGAGAGATTATTGTATTCCCCGTAAATCACAATTATTCACGCGATTATTCAGTAATGGACTTTTTATATTTAAATCTGGCAGATAGAATATATAGCAGCCCCCCACAATAAAATGATTATATGATGAGTGGCTGCCCGCACTATTTATTGCATAACAAGGCCATAACCTCCTTCACTGCAGTATTACAGAGGGAGTACTGCATATAAGTAAATCAAAGAAAAAATGGGAAAGGAAAATTATAGATTTCTTTATTTTCGATCTTTATCAAGAAATCGAAAATGAGCACCGTTTGACTTTATTTTTCAAAGCCAGAGCCAACACTGGGATCCTCCACCTGTGCAACATGATGACTGCTCAGTCGCACCACTACTTGCGAAACTGTTCATTTTCAAATTGCCAGTATTTCTATTATTTTCAGTGAAGGAAGTGAGGAACCGTGGAGTGAAAAGGGGGCTATGGAAAGGAGGAATGAAAATCCCGCTACACAAGTATTGATCCGACTATCCGAAATACGGGAAAAATATAAGGATATGCCTATAGCGAAATCCAAGGTGAAGTGAATGTATATCTAGGGAATGTACATACTTTCCCCTATTCTTCTACTCTCTCTATTTTATACGTCCACAACCTGACTATAGAATATTATGCTTTACCACCATATATCCTCCTATGCAGACAGTTATATACATATGCAGACAAAGGACAGGCTCTGTATTTCTTGAAAAATAATAACTCTTTTTTCTTGCAGTTCTCTCTGCTCTTCCCCTTTGCGGAGTTTTTTCCACTCCAGCTTGTACACCATGCATGAACGGGTGACTCGTGCTCTGCACTTATATTTCTAACTTTATTTATGTCTACTATTTTAACTATTACCTTGTGCACCTTATATACCCTGAGCTTCTACCAAGGAGCAAAGTTTCCCTTGAGAAATTTCCGAAACGAGGGAAACGTCTTAGGCAAGTTTATGGAAAGTTGTGTACGCGACAGGCAAGTCAGTCAGTTGCACAAGATTTGTTTTCTGGAGGCTCTCCAGCTAAAAAAATGTGTGTACCTTCCCAAGCAAGCTCACAAAAACCTTTATAGTATTGTGTCGCTCCTCTGTGTCAAATATTCTTATGGAGATAGAGGAGATGACACTGTTATACACGTGCGTTTTTCTGCGAGAGTTGGTTCTTTCTTCGCAAGAATGGCTTACACATGAGTTTCCTCGTCTTGCGACTCTGTGCCTGACAGTTAAAGTGAAGATGCCATTCAAGCAAGGCCAGAAAGGGAGAGTTGCTCTTTTTGCCAGAAAGCAGGAAAGTAAAGTGACTATGATGATAATGATATGACAAGGCAATGTAGATTTTTTTATAGATCGTAGACCTTTTTTTTGCTTCTTCGTCTAAAGTATATATGACTTTCTATGACTGTGTTGAAAGTGCACTAGGCACTGGATCTTTTGTGAATCAAGGTCTTTCTCAACTCTGCTGCGCTGTTTTTTTCTTTTCTCGTGCTCCGTCCGTGCACTACCTTACTTCATTCTTGGTGTCCATGTGGCGCACATTTTTTCTTCGTTGAATGCATGTGAATTGGTTGAAGTTAGATGGACGGTTTTTATGCTTCCGGCATCATATGTGCTTAACTTTAAATGATAACACTTTCACACAACAACACTTTGAACACTTGCTACCACACACATTAACATTCCATGGAAGGAACTTTTACTCTCCAAAAAATTAGTATACAACTTGTTTCCTTTTTTCCGCTAGTCGTTTTTTGACTCTCGATTTTTTTCTTCTTCTTTCATGTACGAGGATTATTCATACTCCATTTGAGAGAACAACAACACACGCAAGCTGCCAAGGGAATGGGAACCACGTCCACTTTCACCGTCGTCCACCTCGTTGTTAACTTGACTTCTTTGATACACACACACACACACACAACCACAGCCACTAGTAGAGAGACACTCAAACTGTGTGGTAAAATGTCAGTTTACGCCGAGAGCTTTTTTGCGACCGTAAAACGGGGACAATTTTTGACCACAGATGCTGAAAATGTGTCTCCCATATAAAAGTAATATAACCATTCACTTTCAAAGCACAATAAAAATATTAGCACTGCAGCTTTATATATTTTATCCTCGATCGTTTCTCCTCCCCTTGAGTTACTGCTTTATATTTACACCTCTAACGAGTGAGAGGAAAAAGAGAGAAGCAGTTGATGATGATGGTATGTTGATGGAATCCAATAACTTTTTGAGGCTTTCTCTTCAAACTGACTCACTTATCATTTGGCTGAAAGCGGACGCTAACAAAGTGGAAAGGTGCCAGTCACTACTCCTCGCTCGACAACACATGGAACTCACTCATAAACCAAAATGCATAGATGATGAAAGCATGGAAAGATATTTTTCTCTCTTTTCCTCTGCCCCTAAAAGAGATGATGATGATTTTCCTTTTAAGACGTGGATTGATAAATACACAGTATATCTTGCTAAAATCCGGATCAAGTTTCTTCCTTGGCTGTCAGCTAAGGTAAAAAGGAAAAAAATCCTCAGCTCTCACTCAACTCACAATCCAATGCTTTCTGACTGGGTTAATGTAATCGGTGACAGGGAGAAACTATGTGGATGCGTTATTGTGTATGAATATCCTTGTCTTCCCAGAAAATTTATCTTGAACACTTACTCTATTTTTTGCGCACACAGCCACTGAGATATAGACTTTTTCTTGACGAAAGAGGAATAAGGCACTGCACCAAAAGACACAAGCCACACACGATGATGATGAGCCAAGGTAGAAAAGTAAATCAGTCAGTGAGAGAGATTGTCTGAGGCAATGAAGATGAATTAGCAAAAGTGCTTTTTTTTTCTTTTAAGCCTTTTTGTACACAGATTATGCTCCCGCGTGGATATTTCTTTCAAGCATTTGTCGATTTTTTTGTATATCTTGAACAGAAATAATGTGTTTGCTCACTCGGAGCGATAACTATATAGAGAGCTTTCTAGCTGATTTTAATCCAGGGACGATGTGCCTCTTGTAAAAATAAAGTTGGAATTCGCTATTATCCCTATTTTCTCCCATCACTCGGGAGTTATATCCAGTTTGCTATTCTTGTAAATGTGGGAGGAACACGAATTTTCCTCAACAGAACAAACGGTGGATTGACGACGGATAGAAATAATGGATTGGCTTCCTAAAAGAAATATACTTGAAACCTTGTAGACAACTATGGCTGTTGTGTGATCGGATGTGATGAGATAAAAACAGATTATGTGGATAAAAAAGTAAGCAAGGAGAAGCTTTCTCGCAGCAGGGTTGCTATTCGCTGATGGTGAATCTTGATGTGATGGGATACACAATCCGGACAGAAATGATATGGACACTGAAGATTTTTCCTAGTTATTCTTTTTTCCACCTTGTGCCACTCCACTCAACATATATTCACTTTTCACCTTTGTATCCTCTGCAAAATATTCGGGGTATTCCGCCTCTTTGATTTTTTACAAGTGAAAAAGTGTTATACTATTTTCCTCATGCAAGCTGTACAGGAAAAGTTGGAAAAATCTTTATTTTTTCCCTTTCTCTTCTCTTTTGTACTCGAGCGAGAAACTTTTTTTCTTCTTCTCCTGTTTATGAATTCTTTTCAATTCCCTTGCCACCACTAGGAAAACCAGAGACTAATACAAATTCCCAACCTCTTCGTCATAATCATCACATGGAGTGAACAAGGGGAAAGAATGGATTCATTTGGAAGAAAGGGAAGAGCATATCACCCGGCTTTTTATAAGTAGGCACACTTCCATACGGGATCTACCTCGAACAAAAATTTGGATACAGAACCACAAAATGTGTTTTTATATTGATACTTATGAAAGCGCTATGCTCTCCTTTTCTCTATAAATTTTCACTGTAGAGAAAACCTCCACTGGAAGCCGCAATAATATAGTAGACTAGCTGTCCATAGGTTGTAAACTAAATACCTATTTTATCAGACCAAGCATTTCTCACATGATATCATGAGAGAGAAAATACGAGGAACAGAACTGTGATGATGATAATACTGGTGTTTTCAAAGCCTCTTGATGATATTAGACCTACTAATGCAGTTCCTTGATAGGAGAATTGGCGCAGGGTCTTGCCAACAAAGAAATGAGCAGCTAAAACAAGGCTCTTTATTTTCTGCTCTTCCCTATTTCCATTCGAAATCCAGATTGTGAGCAAAACCATCCAAGGTTCTCGAGTAGGATCACAAGGAGTTGGAAATGTGATCCAGAAGTGGATCCGATGGAGAAGCTCTACAACACGGTTTCGTGGTTGGGACAAGTTCAGCGTAAAAACTTGTGATAAAACCGGATTTTGCAATGAGACAAGCAAAACACTTTTTCCTCTTGTGTGTGGAAGAGGAGCCAGAACACAAACTAAACTTTGAGAGCGCTTTAGTCTCTAATCTGTTTTTGTAGTTTTTGCATGTAAAGCCCGCATTGAAGTGAGTAGATTTTTTTTCAAAGGGGTACACTCGGAAAAAGGCATGCAGGATTTCACAAAAGTACTTTAAAGGGAAAACTAACACAAAGAAGATTGTTTTTTCCCCGTTTACAAAAAAAAATATAAAAATCCATGAGCACAAGACGGGTGGAGTATGTTAAAATATAAAGTTTCTTTTAGCATTGGGAATGGCGTGAAACACGAAGTTTAGGAATTAAGAAGCGATTCTTTTCATGTTGCCAATAACCTGCAATAAAACCATGTCATTTATTACTTTCTCCATGCTTAACTTGTCCTTCGTCTTTAGTACATTTATACAAATATACTACCTCCTTACTTCTTGTTTACTGCTTCCCCAAAGGGGGACAGAAGCTGTGAGAAAAATAAAATATTGAAAGTTACATCCATATGGATGATCTCTTAAAATGTCCTGTTGTGTTTGTGTTCTTTACAAACAAAAGAAAGTGCGAAAAAAAACCTCTCGCAGATTTCTCATGGGATGATGACATTTCTGCCATGGACTTTCATAATACAATCTTGTATACGATCCGTGGAGTTGACAAAAGGGAGTAAATTAAGGTTACAAATTGTGTACCTGCTTTGCTTACTAAAAATCGAGGTGGAGGTCACCTCTGAGCTAGTTGTCAGCTTTTATATATATGCTTTCCGGTCAAAATCCAAATAAGCTCAGTGGAAAATAAATGTTTGTAATATATATTTCAATGGGGTATGGAACGACTTGGTGAAAAAATACATGGTTGTTGCATGTACTCAACCTTCACTGTAACGAATACTAGTGTTTTTGTCCATATTTCATCATTATATCACATTAAACGATGTCTTGTCCCGATATCCACCTCCGCCACTGGAGACTAAAAAGATATTAGGGTCGTCTCATCTCAAGGATGAAATTCGTCCTAAATTGTTTTCAGGGAATGTAATACCAAGTAAATAATACCAACTGTTATCCTCCACCACCAATGCTGACAAAAAATGGGAAAAACTGCAATGAGCCAAATACACTACAACTATCTTAATATCAGCTCGTAAACTTTACGATACGAAAGTTTTCAACCTTACCACTTCATTTACGAGAAGGATGTAAGCGGATGCAAAAAGGAGATAACTTTTTCTCCCTTGTTTTTCTCGCTTCTAGTTATTATGCTCTCACATAAAAAAAACTAATGATATCTCCGGTGCATCCTTTCACTAAGTAAGGTTTTTAAGATAAAAGGAAAATAGATAGATAGATAGATAGATAGATCAATTTTATTTACGTGTTTACAGATATCATTTCATACAAAAATGTTCTTCCTACCCTAACACGACAGACGACGTTTTTTTTATTTTCTTGAGAAGGATGTAAGCGGATGCAAAAAGGAGATAACTTTTTCTCCCTTGTTTTTCTCGCTTCTAGTTATTATGCTCTCACATAAAAAAACTAATGATATCCCCGATGCATCCTTTCACTAAGTAAGGTTTTTAAGATAAAAGAGAAAATATGACTAGTTGTGTACACAGCTACAAAATGTTTGCTTGTTATAAAACTCGATTTTATACGAGATAAAATACATTCAGCTCAAAAGGATTTTGGAAGATTTAACGTTGAATATTCAGATTCTGAGATGATTAATGCCGCAATCAAATCTCGATTAGTACCTATGCAAAATACCTAAAGAGAAAAATATTCCAAGGATTTTTCATGCTCAGAGATTGATGATAGTTTTAGGTTAGCCTTTTCCTCTCTAGTTTACTCTCACCACAGTTGAGGAGATGGGACCAGACCAATGTCAAAAAATGAAGAAAAAAAGTTGCTAGCTCTTGTAATATTTTGTCTGTCTGTCTCTCTCTCATAACCATGCTTTGTCAGCATTTGAGTCAGTTTGTGTTGATATCAAACTTCTTTATGAGTTTTGGTATATGTATTGAATGAAATGAAAGTGGTGTGCTGCATTCTAAGCCTTTTCTTTTATCAAAAAGGAGCACGCGTATAGAGAGAGTATTATGCAGTATTATACTACCACAGGGTAAAACGAACATGATCCCATCATCACAAGGCGTGTAAGTGAAGACGTGATCTTTTGATGATGCTAAATAGTGGCAAACACGTATATAGATTTTCATGCAGATGTTTTTCTTCCCCATTTTATCCCATTTCATTCACTGTCACAAAAAGTTTACTGTGCAGAAGTTCCGAAAAAGACTAAGACTCTGATATGCATTCAAAAGAGGAGAGAGAGAGGGTTACTAATTTTTAGTTGATTTCCTACCGTTTCACGGTATTCCCTTCATAAGCACTGCAGCAAATTGAACATTTCTCCTTCATTGCCGGCATTCTTCACTGTATGTCACAACAATTTCATTTCAGCTCTCTTCTCTCATCCTTCCCAAATGGCGGCGGAAATGCTGTGTGATCTTTGTACAATGAGGAATTCAGAGAAACTTGGACTCTTTTCAAGTTTCTATATAGTTCTCATTTAAATTTGTACATGGAGCAATCAAGTCATTTCAATAATGGTTTTATTCCTGCTATTTTCTTCCCACAAAACAAATATATTACACACACAGGCTTACAGTATATATGTTTATTTTATGTTTTTGCGCAACATCAACAACTGTGTGAATTGTAATAGCGACAATATCCTGAATAACGGTTTTTTTTGCCGAATTATAGAACTCGAAAAAACCTTGAAATTGCTTCTTAACCCTAACACACATATTTATACATACATATGTGTACTCATGTGTGTATTTTAAAATTTTAAGATACAACAAGGAACTTGGCTTTTTGTAGATTTGATAAGATAAAAATCCACCTGGATTTACAACACGTATTCATGGCAGATGGACAGCATCTGATAAGTTACAACCGTTTTACACATCATGCAGAGGAATAGTGCAAGAAAGTGGGAATGCGATAAATGTTTCAGAATAGGATAATGTAGATAACGACTATTTTCATTGTAAATTTAACAAGACAGCCTATTCATTTACCGTTCCGACAATCTCAACTGAGGAATGAGTCAATAGCATCTTTGTTATATATTTTTTTAAGTGCAACATCGTCTTTTCACTGGGAGAGGATTGTTTTGTGCTGAAATGAGTAAATGATGCATGTGACAGCATCCATACCTAGTTACAAAGTAATCTCTCAATGTTAATATCACTATGAACAATTAATTTGCAAAGCCACATATAATTTTAGCTATAATTCTATATGGCGACTGGCGACTGACTTCGGCAGTGTTGGCTTTTGAAAATTCACTTTTCCTTTTCGTTGGACGATGACTTTTTCAAAGAAGGCTTATTTGGCTGCGGGGAGATTGCATTTCCATTTGAATTTGTGCTGTTGCGCCGGATTCGAGGAAGAACGCATTCTTCATAAGATGGCGGGGGGTCGTTAGCCGGGAGCATTGGAACAGAATGATAAGATATTTGAGCAGCAGCACTATAATGGACAGGCCTTTCAGGAGGAGGTGCTGTTGCAGGAAATGAAGTATTTCCATCAGGAATCGCCATCATCTCTCCTGAACCTCCATCACCACTTACCCAAGCTGTGGAGTAACTTCGGGATCGAGATGTGTAGTGCTGTACCGCTCCCATATTGTGGGAGTCTCCTCGTGCCCGGAAATCTACAAGGGTTAAATAAATATCGTATCGTGATAAGAGATAAATGACTGACAGGATGATGTAATGTACTCAACATGGAATTTCAATTAGAGGCATTTGTTTTAGGAAACTTACCATGATAAAAACTCCTCAAGCCTCGTCTCCTCCGATTTTTCCAAGCACATAAATGTTTTGCCACGTATTCCTCAATATACTCACAAATGAGGAGGGAGAGGAGCATGATGAATCCAAACTGTGGAAAATTTACACAATGTGTAGGTGTTTGTGAAATCCTTGGAATGTTATCAACAAAACTAGAATAGCTTACCAAAAGACAGGGGAAAACTCCAAAACTCAATCCGAGCAAAGTTGTCATCGACATTTTCCCCACTTCCTTGTTCTCTGATGGGCTAATCTCTTGAAATGTTTTGAAAACAAAGGAAAGTCGTAAACTGCTGTTTGCATTAATTAGGTGTAGTCCATTTTGGAATGTGATTTATGTCTTTTGACAAAAAAAAACTATGTATATACAATGTACGTCTTAAATTTTCAGCAGAGAGAACAGGCTTTACGCAAAGTGGCGAAAACAACACTAAAATTTCCACGATACAAACCAAGCGCTGAACCTATTCTCGGAAAAGTCCGGAGAAATTCATTAAAAACGATCAACCTGAAAGCGAAGAGGTTATGTAGCAACAACGGAAGGAGAAGTTTTTTCAATACTTGAGGGGAAAACATCTGCTGGAGTCTATGCTGGATTTTCATTGCGGTATAATATCAAGTTGCGCCGGTATATGTGCATGTGTTTATGTCACTTGATATATAAATGCCTTGTATAGTGCTGGAGTGGAGTTTAATTTTTTGAAAAGGAACAAAGACCAACGCATTCAATTCTCTTCTTTTAATGTTTTTAAATTTATATAAAATGAGTTCACACTTTTCAATAATGTACGACTTGTTGATGGAATCACATGGAATACATTATTTCGTAATTGTAAGAAAAAAAATGATTTAGAATTTTCATTAAGAATTTTAAAGACCCTTGTTGTAATACACTACAGAAGGGGGTTCTGGTAGCTGTTTCAATTGCTCCTGTCAAAATTAAAAATATGCCAGTAAGATTTAACTTTTAATGTTAATCACATTTTAAAAACTACAAACCTGAACTTCGGGCTCGAGTTTATCAACCGATACAAATGTCTTCTGAGGAAATAAAGCACATCCCATCGGAGCGGTGAAAAGTAGAAGCACGCCACATGCCATGAATTGAAATGGGACGACGACTCTCGGATGCCTCTTGGAAAATCCTGTTTTGTTCATATGATTGATTGCAAGTGGGATCAACACCATGTGAGGCGTTGATATGGCTATTCTTGACACGATTACATCTCTACTAGCTCTAATTGCCATTTTCTTTGATTTAGCTACTTGGATTCCTTCATACCAAATGTCAATCCCATTTTTTATTTCACTAGATACAAAATACATCCACTTGGTTAACAGATAGTGAGCTGCAAATGGATTGTGATGATTGTCGTGTTCCACTTTTAACAATACAAATAAAATATAACCTTTGTCGCATGATAGGGATATTAATGGAATTTGCAAGACTAGTCGCTCCGAATGGAACTAAATTACGTACTAATGCCCCCTGAAAAACGTTTAATAAATTATTGCTATTTTCAATTGGACATGCTTATCTCTTGTAGACTTACCAATTTGTTTACCATACTGTTGAGAATTAAGGAGGACCCCAAAGCTAAACTGACAGCTGTCGCATAATTTTTTGCTGATTCTCTACAATCGCATTCAAAATGCAGGTATCAATTAAACTTAGAAGGACATTATGTACATTATTAGTAACATTATGTACTATAAAAATTAAAGTATTACATCCTACCGAAAAGAAACCTGTTGAGGGTCACTGGCATTCACGTGATTCACAATTGAATTGAAAGATTGATTTATCCATTGCCAAAGTACAATTTGTCCTGTGGTTCTATCAAAGCAAGCGTTCAATTATATTGTGTCGAAAAAATTATAGCTAGGAAAAAATCTACTGTATTTATGAGTTTACTTGTGAAAAACCAGCATAGCACCCATAATCAAGGTATTTATAGGACACTGAGCAGATATTCTGCCAATCGAGAGCATTTTCTCTTCATTTACTGGATGAAACGCAGATTCGTAAATGGCCTTTTGCTCCCATATTTCGTCATCTGAAAGACTTGGAAAGTCTTCGCCGTCTCTGGGATTGGAGGTAAGCAAATAATAATCAACTAGTCGTTTGTAAAATGAACTATATTACTTTTGCTTTAGTATTAATATTTTTGGAAACCAAAAGCATACTTATATCTGGTGAAAACATCTTTGGCATAAGTCAACTGAGCGTCTGACTTGAAAAGCTTCAAAGGGTTGCAAATCTGGAAAAAATGCTTATATCTCCCGACAAACGTGTCTTGGTCGTAACGTGGCTTGGAAATGTCAAATCGTTCCCTCTTCACTGGAGCAAGAGGGGTCCGATATTCCACGTCAAGCGGACCAAATAATTTCATTTTGTACACTGATGAATTTCACTAAAAAGTAATTCCCTTACAATCTATAGAATAGTACCAGCATGGAGGTAAAATAGCAGAGTATCGAGAGTATCATCACAAAGTTTTTTTTAGTTTAAAACAGAAATTTTATTCGCAATCTAACGAGCTCCCCTCCATGGAAATAATTTTAGTAACTTGCTACCCGTCAGTTTTACTTACTGCTTTCGCAGGTTTTCTTTATATCGCAGAATTTAATAAATGTTTTTCACCACCTTTACAAAACAACTGATGATGTGTTAAAAGCAGCCTGGAAGGAGAAATTTCAGAAAATTTACTACAACACAATGGCATGCGTCGATATGTGCGACCAACGCAAAGCTAGCGGAAGGATAATATCTCCTATAAAATACAATGATGTAAGTTTTCTCAAACTTAACAATTCACATTACACACAATATCAATGTTTTTTTACTCATAGAAGGGTGTAAATATTGCCAAGTTTGTTTTCTACACGGACCTGAAAGTGGATGCAGGACAAACGTATTGGACATCTGAAACGTACATACTTGATGATGGAACAAGCTGGTATTTGGTATAATTGCAACTGATTGCGTTAAAATTCGGAAAGCGGAAACTGATCAGAATTGTTTTTGCAGGCAAATCCTTTTAAATCCAAACTTTGTAGATGAAAATGGGACAAAGTTTTTGTCAACATATCTACAACTGTTGGATTCTCCCAGCAGAGAGATTGAAACCGATTTTTGTTTTAATTTGCTTGTCGATAGGATCAATCCATCTCACAATTTTTACAAAGGTATATTTTATAAGATATAAATCATCACTATCCGAATTGGAGTTAAACGTTAGTTTTTAATGTATGTAAATTTTTTTAAAAGGATTTCATGCTGTCCGTTTTTCAAAAGAAAATCCGTGTTTCGGTTTCCAAAAATTTGCTCCAATCTACTTCCTCGGGAACCAACAAGAAGGCTATTTTTTTGGCGTTGAGGTTCAAACATTGGATTTAGATGAACCAACTAGGACTGATAAGAAGACACAAACGCAAAAACTGGATTTGCTTGTGAAGGAAAATGTGAGTGGTTTCGACAAAATTTCTATTGGTATAAAGCCAACCTCCGATGACGACAACAATCTTAAGGATGTCAGTCAGGTAATTCACCTAGATGCCTCAGTCACAACTGGCAATGGCCCTCCAATAAAGATTGACTCTGAACGACTTTCGTGTACGTCCTCCAAAATATCCTTGTCTGTTCAAAAGTTCAAAAGACGAAAAAAGAATGGCATTATTCGAATTTTTTACACGATTTACTTTACAGTTCACTCATCAGTGTTCAAAGAACATTTCATAGATCCTTCCGTCAAACAGGAGCCTTTTGATGTTTCAAAACATTGCTCCAGTAGAGATGTAATGGAAAAGATTGTTGACTTTTGCCATTGTAACGGCTTCCATCCGCCTGAAACCGAGAATCAACTGATTTTGTTGTTGGCCGCTTCAAAAAAACTTGATGTGCCATCGTTTACGGCAAAAATCCAGAGTTACATTCTGGAAAATCTGTCTCCGGAAACGTTCATGACAACTGTACATATGGATTTGCAAGACTTTTTCGACGAATCTGCTCCCCCAATCATTGTGGACTATTTACTCAAGTAATTTATAAAACCTAGCTATAACATTATATTCAAACCTAATCATATAGATTTTGAGATAACTTATTTTTGTGATGGAATAAGGAATTTTGATGAACTTGTGCAAAATGAGCTATTTCGGCAGTCTTTCGAAGAAGATATTTACTATTCCTACTACCTAATGCATGTTATAATAGGTGCAAAAAACGACGACGACGTCCCCCTCCCCCTTATGGATTACGAGGAGATGTCATAAATGGAAATGCAAACCGATTTTATCATTGACAAAACATTTTATTTTTATTGAAGAATCCATATGTGTAAATTGTAGTTTTAAAAGATAAAATTATACACTAGATATTTAAACAGTGTCACAAATAAAAGTAAGGGGTGATGATGAAAAATACTTTCAAAATATCCTTTCCCGTTGCATCCTTATATTCCCGAATAATGTATTGGGTTTCATGGTTGGGATTCTCATTTCTTTAAACGGCACATAGAAAGAGCCTTCCAAAATGGGTTCTTCAATTTCATAAGTGGAGTTCGTGTTGGTTTTGTCCTCTGGTTCAACTTTAACCGTGGAAGATTTCACCGAGGGAGAGGTTACGGTAGTAGGTACAGTTTTTTCAGTTCTTGGATAAGGGCGTGCAGTCGTAGATTTTGGTTTTGTAGGCTTCACTTTTATTACTGGAGGGGATGTTGATGTTACTTCTGAAGGTTTAGGCGATATCTTTCGTATAGGTTTTCCTATAGGCGCAGTGTGAGACGAAAAGGTCGGCTTAGGAAGAAGGGGTTCATCATCGTCATCTTCGAATCTTATAATCTTGCTTCTGTATCTCATATCTAGATCAAATAGTGCGTAGAAAAAGTTACTTCAAAAATTTTTGAAAAAGAGTTGACTAATTGGGCATCGTTTTTAGTGTAATAATTTATTCTTACCATTGCGAGTATTTGATGTACTAAAGCGATTATTTCCTTGTGGATTTGGAGACGCAGTTCTGAAACAAACGCAAATTGCTATTAACAATGCTAGCGAAAAAACTCTAATTTCCATTTTTATAATTCGATTTTGTTCAAAATATACAATATTGTTTTGTGCATTTATCAATGATATCGTTTTCGATTCACCAAAAAACCGCAAGTGGAGTAGCAATACATATACAACATTGTCCTTAAGCGAAGAGGTCAGATGTTTGGCCAAACCAGATCGCATTTTTATTTATGAGTTTGCAAGATACGTGCAATGTCCTAAAACTCAAATCTACATTGTATTTTATATTATGCGTCTCAGAATGATCACCTAATTTTTCTCTATCGGCTATCTGGAGGAACGTCCGTTATGTTATTCACATTATTCACAATATTGCAATACTCTTCTACAATATATATGTATACGTGAACTTGAACTTGAAATGACTTCCAAAATAGAGCAGTATCGACTATATAGTCACTTGATCAAAAAGCACCCTACTTTTCCTGCTTCTTATCTTTATTAGTTCACATCATGAGAATAAAACTATAAACTGGTTTTTGGTATTTCATCAACAAGATGTGTTTTTTTCTTCAAAAGGTAAAGGTGTAATGCAAATCAAGGAGGTAAAGAGAAGAAGAAAAATATTCAATTTAATTGTTTTGATGAGTGACCAGGGAAGAAGTTTGATAGGTGAAAAGCATAAAATCGTGGTTTTTAACGTCTGATCAATGACGGGAAGCAACTTTTACACGAACAGAATCGCTATACACTTATGAGACTTGCATGCATGTCATACAAATGCCAGTATGAAAATGATGCAAACAAAATTCCGAAACTATTCGGTACACGCATCAAAAGTTTCTGCAAGTCAAATTCTAATGGTGCCATCATATTTCCCCCAATGAGTATTGTGACTTGTGACCCACTAATACCTTCTTGTCCGAACGATCAACATATCTTTTGATGCATTGAAAATGAAACGTGTAATGGCATTTAGGAAGAAAATAGTTATGGGAACTTCTCTGTCATAAATTAATCACAACCATTTATTATTATTTTTCCAACTATTTCGGAAATGGGATGAGGATATCCGAAACGATCTCAACGTCAATTTTCACAGTGAAAGCATCATCTGGCCATATTTTTTTATGTGAGATGTAAACTCACTTTCAAAATGGCCAGTTGCCATTTAAAACTGAAAGTTTCTTTGTGTCATAGGACGATATTGTTTTGCAGCTGCATTTTCTATTTATTAGCCTTTTCAAATGCCACTCATATGGGGTCGCCCGAAGTCAAAGAAACTAAGCAAGTGTATTTGTACCGTTTGCTAAACTGGTGTGTCACTGGAAAAGGTTCATCACCACAATATTTAAGACTATGCGCAAATATAATATAAATATCGTTACTAGGATCGTTAACTCTTCTCCTTACGGCAGGTGAATACAAACTTAACGAGTGGCCGTTAAGTCAGTTCAAGCCAATTTTGGAATTGACGTATAAAAACGAGCAAGAGTGGGATGATGCCAATGCTGACATATTGCAGCCGTACACTGGAGGCAGTGATCCTTGGCAAGATTATGAATTAAAATTCAGTACAATCACTTGCCCAAATATGCCTAAAGGATATGCAACAAATAATGCCTTCCTTCAAAGAATTCATGTTAAGTTTGTACCAAGATCTACAAATGCGATAAATTTCCAAGGGTTGCTCATTCAAGGAGTTCATGGTCCTTTCGGCTTGGGTTTCCCTTTTGGTGCTTTTGACACAAATAATGATTTTACATGCAAGGACACCTGTGAATTCTATCAATATTCTAGAATTGTAGGTTGCATAAGTCGACCTGATATCGCATCACTGGTATGAAAATATAAATACTATTAAACATCCATAGGTATGTATGTACGTATATAAATAAATAAAAACGTTTGTCACCTTTAAGCACCCCACCGTCGCTGCTTTCCATTATAAACTTCGTGGAAAAACATTAACTGATCCCGAATTAGAGTACGATTATCAAAAGGAGCTGCATTGGAATTACAAATGGAGCAATCTTGCATGTACTTCTTCAAGACTTGTTGAATTTTGGTAAGAGCTTATGTATAATTTTTAATTCAGGTATTTCATAGCTTCCTATAAATCCAGTTCATTTTAAAAATATTGTAAATAGGGTCCTTATGGTTATCGACTTTGACAATCATGCATGGACAGTGAAAAAGTTTGGCCCGTATGACTTCAACGATAAAAATGTACCATTTTCTAATCTTGAAGAACCTCATAAAGCTACAGCTCCAGCGCCTGGAATTACTCCAAATGAACTTGTTCAACCTGGTCTATCGTAAGGGACTACATTATTTAATATATTTTTGTTGTTTTTTTCATTTTCTAACCTTGTAGTTTAGTTTTATATTTTTTACCTAATTCCACTTCAATTCCCGTTATTCCCATTAATTATTTATATTTTTTAATCCATCCATGTTTCAGCACACCTGTAGAACCAGAATGCTTCCCTCATAAACCTCTTATTACGATTTCAACGCAAGGACGGGCTAGAGCTTGCATCCGAGCGTTTAAATTATATGACGAGAAACTATGCGAAAGGTTAGACAAAGTCACACATAATAGTTGTTATAAAATTCATCGTAAAGTTGCTTATCCACAATTTCAGCTGGGAGGCAAAATTGCGCCTAGACGCCTCGAAAATACCACCTCCTCCTGCGGGTGGACCAGGAGAACCGTTTGTTCCTCCCACACCGCCAAACGAAATGGAATGCCACGGGTCAGACGTAACCCCTCCAGATTTGTCAGCAAAAACAAGAGTTCGTATTGACGGCGATTTTGACACTCATTGCACCCGCCGCTTTCCTGGAGAGATATTTGAGAAAATGTACGGCCGAAGAAAGCGTCAGCCGTATAAAGTTTGTCCAGAATGGCAAGGAAGGTATTACTGTCAGGGAAGTAGTGCTCCAACTGGAGATTTACACTACGACATGGAAATCGAAGATGCTGGTCCTGGTGCACCAAGGTCATTTCCATTCTCTCATTGTGACCCATGCGAACCTGTAACAGAGGCAGTTACACAAGCACCAGTAAATACGCTACCATTTTTCAAGAGGACTGACCACGGGTTCATGATGATTTACGCGTTTTTCTTCTTCAACCCTGTGAGCATCAATGTTGCTCGATTTTACAAGGAGACGTTACACGATCGTCAAATAAAAGGATGGAGAACATGGTTGTTGGTAAGTGTGCACATGAGGGGGATTGTTGCATGATGCAAGTCCTCTACTTACTACACTTGAACATTTTTTTCATTCATAGATTCACGTTGGGTTTGCAGCAATGACATCAATGGTAGCTTACATTGGCTACACATTCCCATCTTTCACTGAAATCGATGTACATATTGGACTAGGTTATGGGGCATTAATTGGAGTTTCCTCAGGGATGCTTACAGGTATTGATAAATATTTTTATGAACTTTGGTATTTTGATTGAATAGGGCAACATGACAATTTAGGGTTGTATCTTGATTGCAGGGTGGATTCGTCATAAAAGTCAGGTCTTGCAAGTAACAATGTTTTACGTGCATGCACTGAGTGGCTACCTTGGTTGGGCTTTGGCAAGTTAGTAACTATTAAAGTATCATTTAAATATGTTATTTGCCAACTGAGAATATTATTGCTGTACAAATATTTTAGTTGCGTCAATGGCATTCGCTCCTGGAATATCGAATTGGACTCGATTGATAAGTTACATGGCTAGTGGGATATGTTTAGCTGCAATGGCCATTATGACGGTAATGATTATAAAAAATAAGGGTTTCCACTATTTTGTGTGATTGTGGTTGGTGAATGATATATTATCTTTCACCAGCTACACATTTGTAGTGTAGATACATCAATGGGAGTTCGGCCGCGGCGATCTCACATACCGATAATTGAAATACGATTTGATGACATTATTCCTTTGGTAATCATTAAATTTTTAATTCAATGTCAGTTGTACTTGTACAAGTTTCATAGTCCGGTTTTATTTTTATCTTTAGAAATCCAAGTTTAGAAAAATATTCCTATATGTTTACATTGCTGTCCAATTCATCATTTGTTTCGGAATGATGGTGTTGTAGTTTGGAACTGACCGAAGTGCACATTTCTTAAAATGAACTAACTATGATTTAAGAGGTTTTTGATTTTATATAAATATGTACGTGTGTAAAATCTAAGAACAGACAATATAAATAAATATTTATTAACCACTGTATACCCTATTCACATCTTAAAATTAAAAATTAAAATAAATATGTTTTTTAGTATCATCCTATTTAGTTAGATGGGGTTTGTATGAAAAAAGTTTACTAAATGTACATTTTTCCCCGTCGTGAGCTGATTCTTTCGATTGCAGAAGTTCTCAGCGTTATTTTACATTCAGCGTTCAAAAAATTCCTCGCCATATGGGTACCTGGGGTGGGGGCAGCTTTTTTTTACTGTAGTGTAGTAACTTATATAAATATGGTTGCTGTAGTTTCTGATACTCGGTTTAAAGCAAAGAAATTAATGAAAAGAATGGCCTTTTTCTAACACACTTGACTCGGGTAACACAAGAGAAATAACTCGGGTAACTAAATCTTATTTAATTCAATCGCATTAGTATTGCTATACAACGAGGGAATGCCGCTAGTGTCCTTGGTACTCCACCTGTTGGAGTATCCATGGACGAAGTTTTCTACCTATAATGACCTTTCCAAGTGTTAAAAATTGTTATTGTAACCAAGTTTTGAATAAAAATCTGGTGAACAAGAGAAAATAAGTTGAAGTTGAAACGGGGTGATTTAGACGTATCCTTTTCACTGCGTGCGGTCGATAATTGCCAACTTGTGATACCCATACCCGAAGGTGCTAAAATGGTTTTGAGGATTGTCTGCCAGCCATACATTTTATCTCTGGCTATCCTTTTCCAATGTTTATTTATCGAAACATATTCGCAAAACGCTAACCCCACTGACTGTGAAAGAATCCGACCAGTTGCTGGAGCTCTTCCAGCTACTTGGTCTCAACCCTCCGAATGTGCAAAGAATACGTATAATTTTAGAACAATTCCCCTGACCAAGGTATGAAATATCGTTTGAAACTTAACTTATAAGAATGTTAATAATATTATGAAGTTCCAAAATGATGTAGAGAGGCAATGCATATCCGAAAGGAGAAAATCCTCAGAGGACCAACAGCGTTCAAGATTTTTGTGTTTTGCTGGATATCTACTCAGCGCCAGTTCCGGCCACCGGTCCTCCTTTTCCTGCAGGCACCCCACCTCGACCTATTTACAACCCAGCGGCACCCGCTCCCGTACCATGCTATCCAGCAAGCCCACCTGCTGCAGGAAGTCGTTTTCATTCAGCTGGACCAGATCCATACCGAGTCATATTGAATCATTTAGCAAAACATAAAGCCCAATCCTATCAACCTTTTGATGATCTTCCATACGTCCAGTGGGACTTTGGTGATGACAGGCTTCTTAAATTGAATCATCGAGATTCGCCTACCCTCCCAGAGCCGCTCAGCGCAAATCCATATTTTATTGAAGTTACTGGGGTTTCGGTAAAAGGGGAGTTACTTCACAATTTTCTTCATTTTCGGATTTTCGCCAATATGAGCGTTGCTTTAGGAAAAGAACAATTGGAAAGGCATAAGGCGCTTCACCAACCTGATGAATTGCCAAACAATGCCCGGGGAAGAATATCAGCGGTATTGCTAATGATAAAGGATCAAGATGGCTGGCCAGTGGGGGACTTTAATCAGCCAGTTCCTTGTTCGCGAACTTGCAGAAAGTACTCTCATGATGTCTTCTACGGGGATAGAAGGTATTAAAAAACATTTGGTTATCTATATTCTATTTGAATCTATAATGCTAAACTAAAATGATCATTAACTTCAATAGCAATGCCGTGCCTTGCAGTTACACTCCTCCGTTTGCTTCTAGTGTAATTTTTACCATTATAAATGCAATACATATTTCTTGCGTATAAAGTCGACCGAAATTGACATGTCAGGATTTTCTGGTATGAAATAGCATCCGGGAATGTTTGTTTACGACGCTGACCCCGGTAGGTACTGCACAAAAGAAAGTACTCCTCCTGTAGGACCGCCACCACCACCAAGTCCCCCAGATCCTCGCGAATCTCCCCAAACGGCAAGATTTGAAGGTGTACGAGAGGTCCATGCTACTTGGTCTTTTGGACATAGCACATGCAACTTTGTTGAGAGGCTATATATTCAGTAAATGGATTTTTGAATTACATATTTATTTACCCTTTTAATTTTTTTAGGCCAATCATTTTGTTTTTAAAAAATAGGACACTAATCTTTGAAGATGTGGAAACAGTATATCCAGGTTATTTTCAACCTGCTCCTGCTCCTCCTCCTACAGATCCGAAACCAAACCCAACGCTATTTTTGTTCGGATGGACAGCTCAGTATAACATACTTAAGCCAACTCGCAGCTCGTTAGGAGCACCGGACTATGTTGACCTCCATTATTTTAACGAGCGAGATGCCCGGTAAGTTTTGAATTGAAGGTCATACCAAAAGCCACGAAAATGTTTACGATGAACTCTCTCAATATTTCAGAGCGAATGAGATTGATTGTCATGTACCTTTATTTGACGCGGTTCACACTGTGAAGTCAAACTTCAAAAAATTCTTAGTTCCATCTCACGACCTCATGTCAGACCCACTTTTGGTTACTTTGCAAGACGAAATCAGAGTTCCTTCTCGAACTGGTTACATGGCTTCTATTTGGCGTATGAACAATTCTCAAGTCCATTGTAATGCAAAAATTCCTTTTTCAATTGCGAAAATATTGACTTTCATTTCTCAACTATAGCCTATTTCAAGACCGACACAAGCTTACAATATTTTGGACATCATGGTCCAGGGTTCTTGGACGCCACTTTAAAATGCCGAGAACTACCCAAAGTGCTAATTGTTGATGACTACGAGAAAAACGTGATTGGTGATCGCAAACCAGAAACTTTGTTAAATTTTCTCGTAGACAGAAAAGGGAAAGGAGTGCGCTGCCCCTGTCCAGCCCTGGCGAGCACTTTGTCCCCTGAAAATCGCACTGCGGATCCGGCCCGACTTCATGGACGTCTTATTCATGCTAGTCACATGGCTATTGCTTACATGTTCCTCACTCCCATCGGATGCTTTGTTGCACGCTACTATAAAGAGACATTTGTGACCATTTTCTGCTTCCAAGAATATTGGTGGTTTATGTGGCATGTTGTATTTTTAGGCATGTTCGCTCAAAAATTGGTCATTAGTCTTATTACAAATCACAGTGTCGATTTTTCCCTCCCTAACAAACGTTGAACGTGTTTGCCATTTTTAGTTACTGCATGTCTTTTCAATATCGGTGCTATCACGTCCATTGCTAGAAAAGAGGTGACTTGAATATTTTTATGAAATATCTTGATAACCATCACACATATAAATATATGCACAATTTCCTCTTCAGCAAACATTGGTTTACAATGACAATTTACTCGTCCACGTTGTTTTTGGAGCTGTTTCAATATTCGTATTTTACATGGAAATCTTCACAGGATTTTTTCGGGTGTCTAACCCTAAAAAACGTATGCGTCAAATATGCACGCATTGGTTGATTGGAATGACAAATAATGCTTGCGCAGGTTACCTTTTAATCTTTCTAGCTATGAACCCCATGTAAATCTATTTAAATCTATTCATGATTTTATATTCTCGATTATTCTAATTCTTTTAAAAGTAATGAGCATGTTTGCAATGGCCTGGTAAATAAGTATTTTATATAATTATTTTATTATATTATTGAGAGGAAGAGTGTTTTAAATACATTGAATGGTCTCACTATGCATAAACACATTTAGGGTGGACCAAAGCGGATTTTCCTGCAATGTAGCTTACACTTTGATATTCTGGCTATTATTTGTGATTAGCTGTTATGTGATTATGGAGATGGATATGAGGAAAACGGATAAGAAGCTCAGATTAATCCCTAGACGATCTTATCTACCTCCTCCAGTGAAGCGGTTGTTTACTAGAGAGCCTCCGGTATGAAAAAACAAATTTGCAAAGAAACTGTATTCACAAGCTATTCAAGGGTTTTTCAGTTGAGTTTTGAGCTATCTGTTGTGCTTATGATTTAATTTTGCGATATTTAAAGGGACGAGAATTTCGCCTGACAATGCTCGCCATCTTCATATTCGGGCTAATATTGATACAAGCCGTAGTTAGTTATAACATTTGGAATGCTAGTGATGGAGCATCCTGTGACGAGGAATTTAGAGAGCGTGCACGACTTGCTCGACTGTTTCAAACTCCAATTGTTGGACCAGGTGCCGGTGTTGGACCTTAAAAGTACATATAGGATACTCCACATATTTAAACCCTTTCCTAGCTGGGCTATAATATAATATGTCATTATGTACTATAATTTATGTTCTGCGAAGAAGCTAATGTTGTATAAGAATAAACTTATGTTTTACTCATCCCCTTTTAATATTTATAATTTTGGGACGAGGGGTTTACAGGATAAAATGTTGGACATTGGGTGTCTTCATCTTTCCCCACGTTGTGCTCTGCTTGGAGAAAAAGGTGGAAAAGTATGAGTCACATCACATCAACCACAATCACATATGCACGCACTCTTTCACAATTTCAGTCTGTCCTGTTGTGAGTCCTGTCCTACTTGATATTTGATGGTGACTGTCAGTATCCTATCACTAATTTACTGAACTAGGCATACTATACAGTACAGATATGCACACATACACTATACAGTATACTTACACACATCCAAAATCCAAAATGCAATCTCTCCTCTCAACATTAGGAACTCGTACCTCCTACCTAGAAAATTCCAAGTAAATATAAAAGTCATCCGCGTTTTACTTTATTTGTAGCAAATGTGAAGTTTTAAACTTGAAAGTGTTAATAAAGATGCGAAATTTTGTTAAAAACATGTAAGTAATATCAGCAGTAGTTTAAGTACAAGCTTGTGGTAAGAAAAGAAGACAATCCTGCTGTTGGTGTAAGGCGTTCACCAAAGATGACATTATTTCAGGTATTTTAGGGACTTCATTTATTAAAATTTGGATTCTAGTTAAAATTGAATAGTCTAGTGTGGATAAAAGTTGGCTTAATCTCGTTGTATAAACATTTTCTAAAATATTTAGTGTCGTCGGTTCCAGTTCTTTGACTTGGAGAAAATAGATGTTGACATTAGCGTTCAGGAAACATTGAAGGTACGTTGGGGTGAATTTTTGTGCATAAACTTTTAAGTTGGAGAATATGATGACTTCTGTATTCGTACTGGATGAAATATACATGAATATAAATTACTTTTCTGATTTCTCACTTCATTGAGAGTTCAGTATTAAGTTGAAAGCAAGAAATAATGATGAAGTAACATGTGACCTTTTGTGTTTCGTTGTAGGGTGCGTCAGTACGATGTGGATCGAGTGGGCGGGGCTGTATATATTTAGGAGACTCTGACGGAGCAATACACGCTATATCACGGCAGTTATCGGCTAAAACTGTTGCTGAAGCTCATGTTAAAGGCATCGTTCAGATTTATCAGTGTCGCCAGTCTGCATATATATTTACTCTTGGGGTAATTATAATACTTTGGACCTGTTTTGCCTCTAATTGTAAGTGTGATGTAACATTTTAAAGTAATTGTTGTAAATCATTTCATTTTAAAGGAAGATGAGCCTGCGGCATTTTCCTTGAAAGTATGGGATGCCACGATGGTGGAACAAGATCCTATGAGAAGTCGATTAAGTCTCAAAAGTGTGATTAAACTCAGTCGTGTCAAACCTCCAACATGCTTCGCAGTTCACGAAAATTTAATGCTCCTCGCAGTTGGTTACGAAGATGGCGAAATTCAATTGTACCGAGGGGAACTTACTCGAGGTCGAAGTATCAAACCTAAAATTCTGCAGCGCGAGGGGGAGCATGGTTCCGTCACTGGATTAGCATTCAAAACTATGGAACGGTCGATAATACTATTTTCAGTTTCCAAAAACTCAGTCACCCCGTTTGACGTTTCTAATAAAGATAGAGACGTTAATGTAAGTGAGAAATATAGTTGATTATTTTTTTGCACGGAACATATTTTGTATATTTTTTGTATATTTGTTTAGTTTCAAGGAGACAGAGTCGGTGGTGAACTAAACTGTAGCTGTTATGCGGAAGGATCAACGGAAGACCATTTCATTGTTGGAAGGAGTGATGTGAGTGTGCATTAAAAATGTAAATATCATGTTTTAAGTTTGAGCTTTGTGACTAAAAATTTTGATTTTGAATATCTAGGCCGTCTATTGTTACACTCATGAAGGGCGAGGACCTTGTTACGGTTTTGATGGAGAGAAACACTTGTTATACTATTTTAGAGGATATTTATTGATTATTGCTTTATCTTCTGTTGAAAGGTACTAAAGGTAGTTCACTTTTACTTTACCGAATGCATTTTTAGTCATTCTTTAGTTTAATATAATATTCGTTAACGATCGAATTCTTTCTAGCTATCACTTGACAATATTCGACTGTGCAAACAAATTCGTTGCCTTCAGCTCCACAATTCTCAGTCCTGAACCAATAAAAGTAGCCGCTAGTGAATGGGGATGTTTATTTCTCTTAACATCTGACGGATCCTTTTGGCAGCTTAAAGAGAGAGATTTACAGACAAAAATGACTGTATTTTACAAGAAAAACCATTATGATTTGGCTATTAAAGTACAAATACACAATTTCGACACTTACAAGTAATCAAAACAAATCTCCATTTATAAATATACTTTAAATCTGAAATACAAAATCTTTTATCCAGGTTGCAAAGTGCAATAACTTTGATCCAGAAGGAATGGCAGATATCTATAGACAGTATGGGGACCATTTATACAATAAAGGGGATTTGGACGGAGCTATACGGCAGTACTGTAAAACAGTCGGCAAACTGGAAGCTTCCTACGTTGTTCGAAAGGTGTGTTTTGTATTTTAATCTCACTTAGCTGTAAGTATTTAGAACATAAAACAGGCCCACCTTTTGATTTTTTAGTACATGGATGCATCAAGAGTCATAAATCTTCTAGAATACCTTGAAGTAGTGCATAAAACTGGAATCGCTACTCAGGACATGACCACTTTGTTGTTAAACTGTTTGACAAAGCTCAAGAAAAACGATAAAATTGAGCATTACATGAAGGTAAATGTTTTTAATTCCACCCCTATCCTGATTACATGTTCCGAATAGCACAATCAATTCATAAATTTGAAAATGATGTATGGTAATAAATAATATTCTTACAATCTATGAAATTTCAGGATCCCTCCTGCAACTTTTTAGATCCAGAAACGGCCATTAAGGTTTTCAGAAGAGGTGGAATGTCGAAACAAGCTTATCAACTGGCCAACAAGCATGAACTTTACGGCTGCGCATTGCAGGTTTTATTGGAGGACGTTAGAGATCCATGTAAAGAGGATTTGTACAATACATTAGAAAAAATTGTGAAAACTGAGAAAGCAGAAGAAATTCTTCGCAAATATGGAAGCTCATTAGTACAGTTGGTTGGTCAAGCAGATCCAAAGTCCACAGGTAAAGTTTTAGACATCTTCAGTTTGAACAATTTGTATTATAAAATCACTAGACATAATGAAATACTTATTATTTCTCGAATATAGACAGCTGGAAGAAAGTTGTATCTTTATTGAGTGAATCTCCTGCAAAGCGAGAAATGGTTGAGTTATTCATTTCTAAAAAGGAAGTATTGGTGCCTTTGCTTGAAGACATTTGTCAGGTAAGCAGTATTGTTACAACCCTAGAAAAGCAAGAGAAAAATTAAGCTTTATCATTTTTGTAATTTTATGCTCTTGCGTAGGATTTTCGAAACTCCGATGGACCACTAATGAATCTCCTTTTGGAAGCTTATCTTGACCAATGGTCTAAAAATAAGGACACTGACATGCTAACCAAAGAAAAACTACTAGTCTTACTTTCCAAAGCCCCTGACTGCCCTTCTTGGAACTGGGGAAGGGCTTTATTTGCTTGCAAAATGGTAACTAAAATTCAGTGCATGAATTGACCACTTCCTTACTAATACCCAATGATAATATATTTTCATTTTTTTATAGTTTGGATTTAGTTCCGGTGAAATAATAGCGTATGAGAAATTAGGCTTGCATAACGATCTGTTGGCGATTCGACATGCTGAAGCCACTACAAACCCTAGTCTTTGGCCAAAGTTTCTAGAAACGTGTCAAAAGTATGCTGAAAGTAAACCCAGTTTGTGGAAAGATGCTTTCTACCTAATTACGACTCCACCAGATGCTTCATCAACTCGTAGCGTCTACTGTCCGCAAGATATTGTTGAAGAAATTTTGGAAAGGTTATTAGAGAAGAATTTAATGGAGCCTCTGCCTATCATTGACCGCCTTTGTAAAACAAGACTGAAATTAGGCAGCGTAAGGCATTTCATGGCTAAAGTCCTTGACAGGAAAGGAATTGAAGAGTATGAAGAGGACAGCAAAAAATTGCAAAATGAAAAAGGGGAGATAAGACAGCATATCGAAACGCTGCGTACCAAGTAAGATTCTTATATCGTGGAGAGCAGAATGTCATACTTCAAAGGCATAGCTGTCTTAATTTAAAAATCATAGGTACTAATTTGAATCGAATCTTTTAATATTTTGTTTCAGACCACTTGTTTTCCAAGGAACTAGGTGTAATGCGTGTTCACAAAAGTTAGATTTTCCATCGGTCCATTTCCTTTGCCTACATTCTTTTCATCAGCAGTACGTACTTTTTTTCACTCTTCTTTTCCTAAATCAAAAGTCGATTTATGCGTAAAATACGAATCTGAGAACATCTTGCAATGCAATGCTTATTTGATTACCGTGTCAAAAACCTATTGTTCAAGCGTGTCGTATGGTAAATGTTGTTATTTACTCAAATACTGTTAGGTTTTGAAAAGCGTAAAATTCAAACGCTCAATGATTTTTGTGCTCAGTGAATGCATAAAAATATATTGTCTTGATCAATGTTTTGTGGCGAAATGAATTCAAATTAATATTTTACGTATTAACATTAATTAGACTCAGCGCTTCATGAGATTCAGCTAATATCAAGCTTCTGCTTGTTAGATAACCTCATGAATATTCTCCGTATAAATACATGTAATTAATTCATGCTCACGCTTAAATTTGTGAACAATCTATAGATGCTTTGATAGTTTTGCTGCAAATGACCGTGACTGTCCTGTTTGTTGGCAGAAAAATCGTGAATTGTTGGAATCTGAACGGGACAAAGTAAGATTCTATTATTAATGGTTTTTTAAAAATGGGCATTGTTATTGCTTATGAATACGTCATCCTTGTTTTCTAGAAAAAACTAAGCCGTGCTGTTTTGGATGCGGATTTCGCTTTGAAATTGAATACAGCAAAATCAAACTCGTTTGCAGTCATAGCGGATGCTTTTAGCAAAGGAATTTTTAAAGACGAGGGTCAGAAACCAAGGGAGCTATTGGGACCAAAGAAAAGTATAGAAAAATTAAGACTGCCTAGTGCTCAAGCATTTGATTCAAGAGGTACGGTATCAACATGGATGTAATGTGATCATACTTTTTAAATGTTGTAATTTCTTTATTTACCATTAATGGTTTCTGAATGAATTTTAAGAAGTCACATCCGAAGCCCGATTACGATTACAAGAAGGCACCCCATATTCTGAAAAGCATCCTTCCACCTCCTCCAATGTGGCACCAATAGAGTCTTTGTTAGAAACTATGAAGCGGTCACCTGCTGTTGCATCAGGATTTGAAGGTAGAAGATCCCCTATAAATCAACCTAAAGCTGCAACAACACTCCCATTTCCACGAGTTCAGGCTGGTGCTACTCCAACAATAAGTAAACAAGAATCGCCGAAACAAGCGGTGAGAAGACCCCCCAAAAGTATATCCGCTGCAGCGCAACAATCAACTAAACAGCCAGAACCTAAGAATCCGTTTGATGAAGAAGAAGATAAAAGTAATCCATTTCACCAAGAGCCAACTGTTGCGAAGAATCCCTTCGAGGAAGATGATTATGATTCCAATTTGAACCCATTTGCAGAATAATACATTCTTATATAAATTCAAATATTTAATAATATTCCGTGCATTGCACATTTGGCCAGCCATATATTGCGTCGTTATAAATACATATTGTGATAGAACAGTGTTATGCAACTATTTAAATATTTAATCTAGGTAGGTTCGTCCGTTTATTATATATCCACGTCGAGGCTAGTGCATTTCATTTCTGAAATAAACATTTTGCATGGTATAGATAAGACGCGCTTCCTAGTTTTGTATGTACCTCATGTTAATACGGATAATAAAAAAAATTTGAAGTAAAAACTCAAACATCGAAGAATAATGGCATTACTTATTTTCTAAAACAACTGTGTAAACGGTGGATGAGGCAGTTATTAATTTGATTTTGAAAGATAATGCGACGCGAAGCTTTTATGCGTCTGAAGTAGGTAGCATATCAAAAGCTTTTTAAAAAGTCAGCAATGATATCATTATCTTTGAGTACTAGAACTTATTATTACGGAAATATGATGTGCATATATAAGCTATAGAGCAGAATGTAATGGCAATGCTTATCTGCTAAACAGTGAAGTCAGTGATGAGCAAGCGTTTACCTAAAGTCTTGCCAAATGAATCCTCATCCTGTGTATGAATCACATCAAACTGTTTCTCCGACCATCCGGCCGACTTACTTCCGAGCAGTTCACAATTTCTAAAAATATCTCCGCGAGATGATTTGAAACAATATGTGTATAAGCCTAAGAAATAAGAATTAATATTTTTAGTTGGAATACCATCACTAGGAATGGTGTACTTGTACCTACTTCCAATGTTAAAATGCATGTTTGCTTCATACTTTTGCAGCAGGATTTTAAACCGTCATGCTGACAAGTTTCATGCATCTAACTTTATGTGAGTCGCATAATTGAGTAACAGGGTTAATTCCGAGGTAGAGTTCTTTCCGAATTTCAGTTGAGTCTTGAATTGATACTCTTTCCGAAACGTACTTTACTTTCGCACACATGTATCTCGGGAAAAGTGTTTGAGTGCTGATGCACATATTGGCACGCAATCCATATGCACTGTTTACACCGTCCAAAAATTCTCTTTGCTGCATGTCGGGTTGGTTTAGTACTTTTCATTTTATGTATCATATCCGGAACTTGATTCAGTTGTGAATAAGTGTGAAGCCCAGTGTATACACACATATTTTTTTTGTTTAGTGTTTTGTTCTTGGCCAAAAAGTTTCTTCTAGTGTAATTCACTGCGCTTGAAAAAGTGGAGATGACCTCGTAAGTAAGAAATGTAGAGAGATTGAATTATTAGTTCGCATTGTGTGTAGTTTTTTACTGTACTCAATCTTTCATCCTTATACAGGAATTATTGACTTTAAAAGTAGATAAAAATAAGTGAGATAATTAAAAACTGGATAAATTTACCATACACCAAATATAAAGTTCAGTTCATTAAATGTAAACGCTGAGTCTTTTTGGTTACTTGATTGTGTTCCAAAATGGCAAGCGAAAGAAAAGTTATTCCTTCGGATCTTCACAATATACCAAATTTGCAGATTCCTCTGGTGAGTTTGCATAATTACAAAATGTGTTTATAGTACATTGTACCGTTCAGATCTTTCATTATTCTAATGACATTTTCAGGTGGATTTAGAAAAGGAATTTGATCTTCTCCAAGAAGTTGGTGAGGGCTGGTTCGCCAAAGTTTTCCTAGTTGAGCATCGAAAAACAAGGAGTGAAATCGTGCTAAAAGCCTTGCACAAGGAGTACGTGAACAAAAAAGATGTGATACGTGAATTTCATTACAGTTACAATCTGGGAATGCTAAATGTAGCAAAAGTTCTTGTGCGTACTTTTGACATTCTTTTCATTTCCAATGACTGTTTCGTTTTCGCTCAAGAATATGCCCCATTCGGTGACATGACCTCAAATGTATCCGACATTGGAATAGGGGAGATTTACACGAAAAGGGTTGCAAAGCAAATCGGTTCAGCTCTAGATTTCCTTCACGATCACCACCTGGTTCATCGCGATGTTAAATTAGACAACGTATTAGTTTTCCGCAGCGACTTTTCCAAAGTGAAATTATCAGATTTCGGCGAATGTCGTAAGAAGGGAAGTCTTCTTGTGAGATTTAACGAATGGGTACCTTACTGTCCTCCAGAAATTGTCAATACTCCACAAGACACTGCATACTCCGTGGAATTTCATCAAGATACTTGGCAATTCGGTGTAATGATTTATCTCTGTCTAACAGGTAGTTTTCTTTTATTTATATTTTTCTATGTAGCTAAGCTTCAAAAAGAATCTAAAACTAGTTCAGGTGCTCAATTATCCCCTTTCGCCCAAAATAAGCTGACACTGGCCTTAATAGGATATCGTAAAACTTCAAGATATACGATATATTATGCCTTTCTGTCAGTTATGACAAATCGGTTACCCGGTTGAGAGGTTCGAGAGTTCGAACACAAAAAAGAAACTACACACAAATACTTGAATGAAGGACAAACTTAGGAAAAGGCTAGAAACTCAATTGGGATTCCAAATAACATGTGTATGACTTCACTACAAGTGACATGTATATTTTTGTATGTTTCTACGTCCCGTATACTTAGGTGGTTTGGTTTTTAAAAGCATTCACTTCACTATCGCGAACCGTATCGAAATAAAACAAAAAGATTCGTATATCCTCATCTTAAAACAAAACAGGCACTCACGAGACAACACATACATATGTAGCCACATATAAGCAACTCTTGGAATAATGTCACGCCAAAGTCTCCTCTGCAAACGAAAATATTCAGTTTTCTATCTTAGATGAAAACCACAGTTGACGATTGAATAATCTTCCATCCTTCCATATCCAACTTCTGTTTCTCTTCACAGTGACTAACTAAAATTTACCAGAGAGAAAGCTCATCCTAAGAAAAGGATAGAGACATTCGGACATTCTAACATGATAATTGTGCTCAACCCACGGCTTTTTCTCATGTCGCCTTATAATTTTAATACGGCTTAACCAAACACAGCCGTGTCTCTGTTGTAATATACGGTGGTTGGAACAGAAATAGAAATTGTTGGAAGATGACGAAATCCTATACCATGGTATGCATATCTCTCTTCACTGAAGCGTTACTAGTTTGCAACTTTGCATATAGCGCTCACACGCCTCGTTTAGATTTTCCTTCAGATTAAATGTCAGATTAACTTCTTGTTTCTTTGTTCCAATAATTATATCACTAAAATCATCCATCATGCCAGTAAAACACAAAGCGTGCAGAGATGTCTATGATGGAGTACAAAAGGAAGACAAATTATTTTCCAATTTTCCACACAACCATAGGATTACGTAATTAAAGGATGGGTGTAAGTGTAAAGTGTTGATTTACTTGCATCGAGTTGGGAATTTGGGAAGACACTTAGACGGAGCTCATGACACTGATATAATTTATGTTCAAGAAACTCACAATCGTCACAACGTCAGCCTGTTTAATATTTTTAGAAGGCGTACAAAATTGAATGCACATAACTATGCTTCCTCTTGAGACTCGTGCTTTAGTTGCTCCTTGAACTTAGAATTATTGCACGATCAAATATGTCTGGTATGGTGCAGATCTGTTGCACAAAAGGGTTTGAATGAATTTTCATGATAGTTTTGAGCAGTTGGTTATGTTTAGCAGCCTTTCAAATAAAAATTTAATCTGTATCTGGCTTATAGCCATTTTTACTGTCTCCACGAGATTGAACAAATAAACGGAACATGTTTTCATGACGCTGTTGATGATTCAATTGCGTTCATTGTGAAAGATTGATCAGTTCAACTATGGTTGCACTTTTTATTCCAGTATCCTATTCATGTAACATCTGCAGTTGTATCAAACGAAGGGCTACATTGCCCGTTAATCTCTTTAGTACGTTTCATTTGGAAAAAAGATGTTGCATGCACATATTATCAATGACAAGGGGATATTTTTTATTTCGAAAGTTGCAAAAGCTATTATACCACGACTCTTAAACTACGTGAAGGTCTTCCGATGGTGTCCCAGTGAAGGTTACGGAAGAACAGAACCATGAAATCGTACAGTGCACACATGTAAACCAGCAATTTTTGGCACTATGTTGACATTGTTTAGTGAGTCGAGTAGATTTTTTTGTGATTGAATTCCGAATAATTTTCGATTTATCTTGGAAAAAAATCTTCGTGACCTTCTTTACTTATTTATGATATTTGGGGTTTCATCAATGTTTTTCAGGTAATATTCCTTGGCAGAAAGCAGACTCCCGATCGGATCCTCGTTTTCAGTCATTCGACATGTGGCAAAGAAGTCGCGTTATGAAGACACCGAAAGGTTTCAAAATATTTTCAAACAAAGCGCGTCGTCTGTTCCGAAAAATGTTTGAGCTCAATCCTTCCAAAAGGATAACTGCCCTGAGTGACGAGATGCAGAAGTATTGGGAAGACAAATGGTTGACAAAAGTCCCTGAGAAGCCAAGTGATGAAGATGAGCTGTCCACGAACATGTCAATGCTAAGTTTCCATTCCTCCCTCACGGACAAAAACAGACTGCTTTTCACCTTGACACGGTATGGAGTGGAGACGACTGTTGACAGGGACCTGAAGAAAGATAGGATCAAGGAGTGGATAGCTAGCAGCACCATAGAAGAGGAGGAACCTGACGAAGAGGATGAATGGGATGTTGGGAGTGATCATGCCACATCCTCTCATAATTCTTATCAATCATCGTCACTACAGTCCCGATAAAAGAAACATGCTTTATCGTGTGAGTGAGTGTCAAGTGTCATGCAGAATGTGTGCTTTTATCACACTGAGACTGGCAGACATGGAGCTTTTATTTATCAGCTGGTTAGAGTTTAAAATATGATAAAAGTAAAATAAGACTTTTCACACACAAGCCCGTTCAGGTGCAGGGTGGAGTATTTAACATATGCAGTTTATTAAACTACATACTTTTCACTTTCCTCGCGAGAATTCCCCTCCTTCCGATTTCTGTTGAGGTCAAAAATCCTTGTCTTGTCACTTTGCAATCATATTTGTAAACACCCACACATGAATAGAGAATGGAGTGAAGGAATGTATGAATATTTTACAGGAAAAAGAAGCATCATGGCGTGTTCCTTAAAAGCCCGTGTGCAGAAGAGTGTAAGTTAACTCGTATTCTCGTACGTGAATAGTATTTTTGATACCGTATTGTAAAAATTATTCATAAGTAGTAGTGGCCCACATAGGCTTGCATAGTCTTTCTTACTAATGTAAGTTTGCAGAAGCGACATTTATGAATATAAAAGGAAAAGTGGCGTGTGTATATTATAGTTCATCTCATCTCTGAAGAGAAAAAAGGATGCACACATGCATATATTATGTAAAATATATTTACACATATACTTTTATGAATAACACAATAGGATAGATAATTACACATAGTGGCAGGAAGTAGTTCTGTAGTTCGTTTTAATTTTAAGTAGCACATGTATATATAGTGTTGCTTATTTCATTTAGATACTTTTTAGTTGATTTTAGTAAATTAGTCTGCTACCTTAGGTATCACTGCAAGCTTCAACCGAAATGCATTTTTCTCTGTTAAAACTAACACTAAACATTTTTGGCAGCTTTTCTTGCTTCATCTTCTCTTTTTTCTTTGGGGTCATAATCCCCTAGTAATGGAACTAATGAAATGCATGTAGACCATCGACCATCCAAACATTTTAAAAAAGGGTTGAACTATATAGTATTCTTGGGATTGTGGATTTCTATCTATCTATGAAGTGAGGACAATGGTTCCCTCATGTGCATTCAAAAACACGATAAAAAATCTGGGAGGTCCACCTCAAAATTATGTTACGATCACACTCGGCGTAGGAAAACCCATTTGTGTAGGAACGTCTGAAAATTTACGTTTCACGGTTTTGACGCTGGGATTTTTCTGGCAGATCATGAATCTGTGTCATGCTTAGTCTGTCGGTTTTTCGACTTGATGCCATGCAAACATGTATAGTAACTTCCTTGTGGGAAGTGGCAAGACAAGTACTAGAATATGCAGTTGTTCACACTTTTAGAAATAGTGGTTGGCAGCGATAGGAAATGTTTGTAGACGGGAATACACATATGGTTTGTTTATTTATGAAAATTGTAAGCAGTCAGTTGCTCATTTTTATCTTTACTGCTATTTCCTTTAACGGATAAACATATATGCAAAGACATTTGGTGTCGGGCGGGACGTAGACGTAGCTTTGTGGGAGAACTAGTGACTTTCATAATTAGTCATAGTCTTATTGCACTTCAATATTAATTTAAAATTTAACGGTTAATTTGTCTACGTGCATACTGGGACGTAGACCGTATAGCCTATCCAGTGATGTATAAAATAAAATTTTCATGTAAAATATTATCTATGTAAATAGAACGTTGCAATGAGGAGGTTCTTAATTTATACCGTGAGTATTGAATAAAATATATGTTTCTTCTTATCTCAACTCCACAATATAACCGTGAGATTACGCACAACTTATGCAACGGAATCATCATTCCATAAAGAACCTGGCTTTGACACAAAACTACTTTATTGAACACTTTTCATAGCGTAGAACCATTTAACGAATTTAAAAAGTGAGAGGAAGGCTAATAATTTTTTGACCTTTGCGATAAAAAGCCAATTCACTATCTTTGAAACACAACCCTTTTAGGATTATCACTTTAATGAGATTTTTCTTTTCAACCTTTCGGCATTTCTTTTAGTATAATTAAGGTTGTTGATAATATTGTACATTATTACATTGCAAAAAGTGAGCGTAAAGAAGTGACCTTGATGTAAAAGGCAAAAAATTAGTGCACCAATCCATATCCATGATGGTGGAAACCGTAGCCTCCATAACCGTGATGGCGAAGAGAATGAAGGTAAGCCGTGGGGTGGTAGTACAAGAGTGGGTAATGATATTTCACAGCTGTAACGTTTAAAAGCCATGAGTTTAAATTCTTTGCATAAAATTAAGGGGTTGTCTCAGAAGATGTGTAACTGCATTGCGATCGTGATGGAAATATTGATAAATATGTTCTGTACACATACCCAATGGTGCCACGACTGGTAAGTAATAACCTAGCCCGAATGAGTCCGAAGTTTTCAAATCACTCTTTGAGCTCGTTGCGGCTGCTACTGAGTCTGGAACAACTGGATTTGCCACTGTTCCCGAGGTCAGTTGGTCACTGTCACCCTGAATCCCGTTGAGATTTGCACTGCTCACTTCTACCGGACTCCCATTTACCAAAAGCACAATTCCCAAACCCAGAAGGATCACCTGAAAAATGAAAACCACGCAGAATGTCATGTCACTATTTCCATATTACAGGAATTATTCACTTTACAATGCAAAGTGATAGCTTACAGCAATATTTAAACTGGCCATGTTGAAATAACTGATTGTTTTCAGCAAATTTCCAATTCTCCTATAAATATCTTTAAGATGCACAAAACACAGAGCTGAAAGTAGTATCGTGTGGACAATTGAAAGAATTCCAAACAACTATCAAAGTTCACCCAAAGTCTCATAACCTTTTATACTTTGTGATACGAGGGTTCACACAAAGTCCTTTTTTATCTCAAGGCTGCAACCTGCAATTAATACAGGAAAGGGTTACTCCCCTCCCTTCACGATAATTCAAAGACCAATAGAGTTGTGCAATGGGAGTGTAATCATTATAGTAATACCGATAGTTAACTATATACCCCCACTTAATAAGATGTGGTCTCAACACGCTGAGAACTTTAGTAATGTTGAGGTACCTATGTGATAAATCCTTTGAGTGTGGTGACACACAAATAATGAAACAGGACAGTCTATATGTACTCCACTTTTAATTAGGCAATAAGACTACGCATCCATGTGATCCTCTGTTGATGACCTCATGACCTATGTTTATAGCTACAAAAGTTCGCAAACAAACCATGAAATTATATGCAGCTGCGGTGTTTTATTGTTGAGTAACTGAAAAAATAAATCGTTCAAATGAATGAAAGTGCATAATAAATAAAGATTCTGTAGGAAACTTTGTCGCGACATGAGAAAGACATAGTTGAAATTTGCAATATGATTTACAAATGACGCTTGTGGTGCTTTTTTCTTTGTTATATAATCTACAGGGAATTTATAGCCAACAAGTGCTAATAAATTAGTATTCATTCAACAAGCAAGCGAGATGATTGTAATATAAGATTTGTTGTAAAAGAAATCATCCACCAGGTTTTATAAATAAAAAAATGCTAATAGTTTTTGCACAAATTGTGAGAAAAGCAAAGACTTCTACGACAATGACATCTACTCTCATTCTAATTGTATGTCATTTTTAGTTGAGCCGTGGGAATTAACTTGTAATGGGTTGGAGTCCCATGAGAACTTGCTATTTGGCTTGCTTTGCTAGTTTTAATACTAGTTGGATGTATATTATTCTAATTTGCATTTGAAGACGGTAGTTAGGTATACAAAACAGCATAATTTAAAGTGTGCACAGTATGCGCTTTGTAATTTAAGATAGTAATTTGTAATCTTCCATTCAGTTCATGACTTCAGTTGCCATTAATTGTGTTCTTGATTGGACAGTAATGAGTAGAGATTTTGGATGATTAGTTTAATTGCTTGTTTGGTGCAGCTCAAGTGTCCCTTGGGAGGTCCTGATGTTTAAATGTAAGAGGGGATAGTTAAATTATCAGGGTTCAAACAACTTTGATGGTGTGACATTTGATGAAAATAAAAAATCTTAATTAAAAGAATTTTTTTAAAAAGATATCATTTATATAGTTTTCTTTAATGAGATTCGGGATTTGTAAATGATTCAGCATGCATTTTTGATTAAATTTTTTTTTTGAATAACACAATCACCTTCCTCGTGCACTAAATTGAATTTTACAGATATGCAGATAAAAACTAATCTAGTTAATGCAACTGATGTATACAACATAAAACTTGTTAGAGCTCATCTTTTGTATTCCTTGTGATTTGGTATTCTCGCAGTGGGAAAGAATTCCAAAAATCTACTCTTTCCCTTAACTCTTCTGAGATTGGCTCCATTCTAGGTGTTTCAGTGATATGATAGTATGTTATGTCTCCGTTAAGGTTTAAAGGCTCCCAAGTATCCTCAGGCTTGTCTTCATGAAACGGTGGGATTTTTCTTAAGATGACAATAATGATTGCAGATATGAGTTCATTTAAAACTTGTAAAGTGAGAAACAATGGTTGTGTAAACATTACATTGTGTAAACATACCCCGTTGCGAGAAAATTTGTAACCATTTTTATGTATCTTTGTTGAAATGGTCGGTCTTGCGCATCCTTATCGAGGATGGGGAACAAGACAGGAGTTGTTAGTAGATATTGAATATCATCCATGTGGTTGGCAATGAAGCCGGCTCTGGAATGACCTCTCATTGTTACAATACTGTGGACACCTTCATAACCAAAGTTGAACAGGTACACTGGGTGAGTGTCAACTTTGCCGAGTTTGGCGTGAGCACGTGCTGCTTCGATTATCCCGTGAATGAACGTTTTGTCAGAATATGCCTAGAAGAACAGAAATTATAGACTAAAACTAGCCCACCCAAGGAGTGACATACTTTGGCATTCTTACATTACTAAGATTTCTCGGATTTTCTGGAGCAATTTTTCGATTGTCAAAATAAAACTCGCGGACACGGTTTGATATTTTTTCCTGTAGCTCTGATGGCTCATTGACATACTCCAACGTTGTTGGGAATACTTGTTCCCATTTTGAGTTCAGTCTTTCCACAAGTTTCGGCAATCTGAGGATTCCTGATTAAAGCCAGACTTGAAATGTGGAATTTCGAATAAGCTTGGCATTTTAAAATGTCTAAAAGTTCTTACCCTTAGAGTGTTCATACCCCTCGTCGGTATCAAACCTGTGTAAAAAATATTAATAAAATTTTAAAATATGATAAATTATAGGTATGTCGTATGAAGGTAAACATTTTTAAATGGAAAAAGATAAGGTACCCTATCATCCAAGGTACTTCGTTTATAACACCTTTATCAATAATATTGATTGGGGTATCTGGAAGGAACCTCGTGCTTTCATCTAGATTACCATTTTCAACTGAAGGACCGAAAGCCGCAATTGGATCATTATAAAAGTCCTAAAATTTCATCAATTTTCTATCTCAATATTTTTCATACCTAACGCTCAACTTTCATACTTATATTTACACAATCTGCAATAATTACCAAGAATAAGCTATGAGTGAACGCAATATCATGAGCATCCTTATTTCTAAGACATTTCACCAGCTCAGTTGTATCTTCTGTCGGACATTTATGAAATTCCGCAAGCTTTTTCGCGTTTGCAACAGGATGAGGTTGAAATGCCCAAGGATTTAGTGCAGAGCCACTGCCCGACAAAGCCGAGTGAAATAGTCCTGCCAAACCAAAAAAACGCGGTTGAGTATTATGTAAACAAGCAAGCCTGGATTAAATCACGGATCATTGCCATTTTACAACCTTTTGACAAGGGTGAAAGAATATGATAATGTACACTAGCACTGCCAGCACTTGTGCCAAAAATCATAACACGGTTTTTGTCTCCGCCAAAGTTTTCAATATTCTCTTGAACATATTTTAAAGCCAGGACTTGATCCTTCATTCCCATATTTCCGAAACTTTGCTCATCCCCAGTGTTCAAGAATCCACTGATTTCAAAATAAATAAACACGTACCCAAATTTCTGAAATTAGCAAGCTAAAAGAAAAATTGCAAAAAAAACTTACAAGGAGCCGAGACGATAGTGGAAAACAACTAAAACCACATTTTTATGTTCCATCAAGTAATCCCCTCTAAACTGCGCCCCTCTCCCGAACATAAATCCTCCAGAATGGATATAAACCATGACAGGCAGTTTCGCTTGGTTTTTCTCATTTTCACCCTCGGCTTGGGGTATTGAAGGTGTAAAAATATTCAAATACAGACAGTCTTCTTGTCCTTCAGTTTTATTCCAAAATACATTATATTGAATACAGTACTCTGGGAACTGTACAACGTCAAGTATGTCAGTCCACGGATTTGGCTCTTCTGGAACCTGTTAAATGTCACACAAAATGGTTTATACTTTGACAAGGTGAACTTGCAAAGGAGAACTTGCTTAAATGTAATCTCACTTTAAAGCGTAAAGACCCCACAGGTGGCTTTGCGAAAGGAATACTTCTAAATTCAAAGTGACCTTTCCGTTGAACTCCTCTAACTGGTCCGGATTTTGTTTTCACAACTGGACTTGGCTCTAACTGCTCATTCTCAGACTTTGTCACTGCTATGACTAAAGAGATAAATAAGTATTTTGCTAAATTTCTCATGTTGCTAAATAGCAGAGACTCTCTTGAACTATTTTCAATTTAATTTACTCAAGTTCAGCTCGCAAGCTAGCTGAGCAATGAATGAATATAAATTTCTTTAACAAGTGTGTTACATGCATAAGGAAATCATGATATTATTATAATCATAATATTCATCCTGTCCAGCTGGATCGAGAAAGATTTTTGGCATAGTAAGGAATATTTTATCAATGTGTTTTATTGAAAGTAAACGTGATAAAATGGGTTACCAGAGCGTGTGGTATGCATATACGTGGATAACATTCATTGTCAGTCATATGAATGTGACTAGGTGGTTTTCATTCATAAACAGCAACTTTGAAAGAAGGAAATTCATCTCACATACACAAAGACCTTTACATGCACAGTGTGGTCGTGTTTGTTTTGTAGGCTGTCATAAACACCATTATATTTATAATTTATTCAAGATTACAATCAGAAAGGAAGAAAAGTACATGCAATGCGTAGGCAGCTTACAAACACCACTGTCAGCTTCATGCATACATGTATTGTAGGAAGTATAACTGGTAATGAACGCATAAAAATTACGATTATGTTGAGAAGTGATAAAAATGATGAATTTGATTGAGGAATACATTCATTTTTCATGCAAATAGTAAAGGATGGCTCAACACAATGTAAACTCTGTCCATTGCTGATAACGATAACTGTGATAAAATGCTTGTTCAACTGACTCTGATTCTAACTACTCCAATTAGATCATAGTTCATTCAAATATTGCACATACTGCAGGATGTAGGATTGCAGCAGAATATTATGTTATGATGATCATTCTAGCTGATCTCAACATCGAAAGAATGCTGTTATGCATGAAAATCAATGGCTGAACTGGAACCAGATATGAATATTATAGGGGTCGCCCAAACACGAACCTTTGTCCTTTGTCCTTGCGTTATCCCTACTTTTTCCATGAAGAACATCTTCTTGGCATTTGAAATAAATTAAGAAAGTTTGAATGAGTGGTAAGCTTATGAACTCTTGTCCTTTAAGGTAATATAGCAAGCCTCTAGAAATGAGTGCATGTTGTCAACTATAGGTATTAAATTTTCACGTGTTTCGTCGAGAATTTCCAAGCATGCATGAAAGTCTCAAGTATGCATCCATTGCTTAAATGTCCATGTACATGACAGTACAGGCTATTATTCTAATCTATTTCGTGTGTTGTATCTTTTAAGTAAGTAGATATACTATAAAATATCTCGAGCTGGTATCAGCATCTTATGCACTTACACGATATGGCAACTCAGATTTCAACCAATACCTTCTCACAAAGTTGCTTAAATGTGTGCGATTATATAACACAAATGGACTAGCATCACACACAGAACTAATAAGATGTCGAGGGCTTCTAGTTTGGAGGTCATCTGTGTGGATTAATGTATGTGTATAGTGCATCCATATATTACACATTCAAGTTCTGACCTGACACCTTGACTTTGCATACACCATTCTTATGTAGGTACATCACACCTCGAAACTGGTCTAACCCATTGTGTGAAGAATGTATGAATCTCCAGCAAATCAGCCTAAATCCAGTGAGATAAACATATATGCATTCTGGTCATTTCACCCTTATTGAATTGCATTGGCTGAATAGTGTTTATGTATGCGTAAGTTAAAAAATGAATATGCCGACCAGCTCTGCCAGGTATAGTTAATGCCTTCACTACACGTTAGTTGATATTTCACGTTCTCAGCAGAAGTTCAATTGTACAGGTTACAAAACTTTCATTAATTAAAATAACGTGGCGACACTAAATTTGGTAATTCGCAAAAGTTAAACTTTCGAAAATAAATATGAATAAATCCGAGTCGGTAACACAAAAGTGGAATGGATTTGGCTTCAAGTTTGTCGAGAAGTCCGACTACCCACGTGTGCTAAGCCATTTACGGGACAATTTTTATCGGGATGAACCGCTCCATGAAATCCTAGGAGTGACTGAGGACCGTATTGCAGATATGGATCAGAAAATAACCGATGTTCTTAACTTGGATCAAGGAAGTTATTATGCATATCCTCTGGATCAACCGGAAAAAGTAAGTTATAATAATAAGATGGGAATATTTGTGATTTAAACTTTCAAGAGCAATAAAGAGTGAACGAAGTTATTACTTTATTTAGACTGCTTCTGTGATGATTATCTGGGTTCAAGACAAGAACGAGGAACTTCCACCGTTTAAAGCTCGTTCTCCTTTGACAGGTCTTATCAGGAAATGTATTTTACAGCTCAAGATGCTGTACTCAATTCATGAAGAACGAGGGCTGGATAAATATCCAGAGTTATTTATTATTTCAACTGATAGGGAATTCAGAGGCAAAGGATTAGCTACAGAAATGTACCGTAAAGCTATTGCTGTCTTTAAAACACAAGATTATCCCTTTGTGTCCAGCACTTTTACAAATCCGATCTCCCGTGCTATTGGCGCAAAATTGGGATTTAAAGAAGTTTCTAGACTGAACTATAATGACTGCAAAAACGAAGATGGGAGCTCTATTTTTGGAGAGGCAGGAGATAAGCATTTTGTAATTGAAACTGTTTTGGATTTACAATAAATATGTGATTCGTTTGATCAGTTATTACATACTTACATCTTGCTCATAGATTACATATTCCCATTTTTATTCTTGTGCAAGACTCCCATTCGGTGAGATCTGTTATCACTGGTGACATGTTCTAAGAACTTTTTTTAATCCGACATCCATTTCACAATGACATGACTAAAAACTAAAATGCAATTCCTACCAAACCATGTGAACCAAGTAATTTAACGAGTGTTTAATCTATATTATTTATGTACATATCAATTATGCTAAAGTTCCGACCTACGTGACACATGAATGACTATGCAAACCGTCTCGACTGATACATTTATATAGTAGATCTAATCTATAATTAATATAGATAACCAAGCACCCAGAACATCTGCTATCATAAGTATTACGATATATCGCATCGCTTCTTGTCAATAACATGGACAGAATATACAAAGTACAAAGGATCTACAAATACACAAAACGAAAATCTCTCTTATGGACAGTAAAAGTATGACAAGACGACAACGACAAGCATTTCGACGATAGACTGAGATAGCTAGTTCTCAGCGCTGACTCTCTGGATCATTTGGATATCGCCGATTTTAATTAAAAAAGCAACTTACAGCAGCGAAATACACAAACTGTTTTAAAAAACGCTAAAACTCCAAACTCCAAGTTTAACCCAAGAAGAAAATGAATAAGACTAAAACTGTGACGCAAGAATGGAATGGATTTGGTTTTAAGTTCATTGAGAAGTCTGACTATTCACAGGTGTTGAGGCATTTAAGGGATAATTTTTATGAGGATGAACCCCTTGCTAAAATCCTAGGAATGCCTGAGGAACGTATGGCAGATATGGATCAGAAAGTAACCGACATTCTCAACTTGGACCATGGAAGTTACTATGCATATCCACTGGATCAACCTGAAAAGGTTAGTATGGCACAAGTGCTCGTACAAAAACCACCCACGACGGGTTTTGATAATTTATACTTACTTTACACAACAAAAATTGGCAATTTGCTTAGATCGCTGCCGTGATGATGGTCAGAATTAAAGATAAGGATAAAGAACTTCCAGAGTTTAAGCCTCGCTCCCCTGTGACAGATCTAGCAAAGAAATGTATGGATCAGCTCAGGAGCCAGTATAGTATTCATGAAAAACGAGGACTGGACAAATACATGGATTTGTCCCTTATTTCAACAGATAAGGAATTCCGTGGTAAAGGATTAGCCACAGAAATGTACCTTAAAATGATTGCTGCCTTGAAATCACAAAATTATCCCATCGCGGCTAGTACATTTTCAAATCCATTCAGCCGTAAAATTGGTGAGAAATTGGGATTTAAAGAAATTTCCCGATTGAACTTTAATGAGTGTACAAATGATGATGGAAGCTTTCTCTTCGGAGAAGATAATGAGGATTATATGATTGATACTGTATTGGATTTACAATAAATACACGAGATTTATTTGCATTATCACAAATCCCTACATCCTATTCACAGATGAACTACATTCATCTACTAATCTTAATTCTTAATACTTTCGTAATAGATTTTCACAAATGTACATTACGATATGAGAACACTGGTGCAGTAATGGTAGTGGCATGCTTTAGATTTTTCCATTGCTCCACTACACGTTGAATCGACATTAGTAAATACATACATCAGTAAGTATGTAGTGCAGACAGGATAGCTTACCGTGAATGTAGAATGTGCAAAAAACTGCAAAGGACAACAATACAATACAATTTTAGAAAGTCAAAATTTTTAGTATAACAACTGTAACTAAATAATTAACGACTGTTGGCCACCGTGATCAAATTTGCTCAGTATACATCACCATATATCTTACAACAATGCAATCCAATTTCACGTTCAAGTTTATTGAAAAATCAGACTATTTGGATGTGTTAGCTCATTTAAAAGACAATTTTTATCGTGACGAACCGGTCACATCGATGTTTGGGATGTCTAAAGATCGTGAGGTAGATCTTCACACTCGCTACACACATATTTTAAAGACGTACCCCAAAAGTTTAAAAGTAATATTTAACGAAAATCCTGGAAAGGTAATGTAAATTAAAATAAAAGACCATGAGCATTGTACCATTTGTCCATTCAATGTTTCTTCTTTTCAAGATTGCAGCAGTTCTCATAATAAGAATTACAGACATCAATAACCCTCTACCAGAATTCCAACCTAGGTCAGAAATTACTAAATCATTCCTCAAATTCCTGGAGCAGGCAGAAGCAGCTTGTAACATCCAAGAGATGTATGGATTATCAAAATTTCCAGAACTAGCGATTCTCTCTGTGGACCCGGAATTTAGAGGGAAAGGACTCGCAACGGAATTGTACCGCAGAGCAACTTCAGAATTATTTTCTGACGGCTACCCTTTGTTGTACAGCGAATTCTCAAATCCTTTTTCTAGAAAAGTAGGTGCGAAACTAGGATTCAAAGAGATATCTAGATTTTACTTTAAGGAGTTCAAGAATGAAGACGGCACTCCTTATTTTCCCGAGATGGATAAGGATGATAATGGTTTTGTAAGTCTGACGGTTTTAGAAAAGCAATAAATAACAACTCAACCCATCAAAATCTAATTCAATTCTTCCATAAATGTATTAAATAATTTTACATAATCATTTTTTATTGATTTTCGATTCTACTAGTTCTTCATTACTCATCAGATAACACAAAAATACTCGGAGGTATTAGCGAAAATCGGTTCATAGATATTTTTGGACGTAGTTGTCAGATGCCACTAATTAAATAAATAGGATTCGGATTTTCAGGAAACCTTGTTCTTCTTTCTTTAACGGTATTTACCGGCTAGTAAAACAAGCGAGGAAGAGGAATCATTAATATAAGAAGTATTACAAGTTTATTCTATAAAATTGACAAGAAGTGTACAGGAATCTCAAGAATTGCTTATGTTCTACCCCTTTCAGTTTTTATTGGCTACAGTCAAAATTGAACTTAAGCTCAGATTTGACTTTTCCCAATCAATAAAGTTGTACAAAAAACCTTGTAATAAGCGCTGTAATTGCATCTTATTATAATTAGCAGAATTGTTTCAATCATTTCTGGCTGGATGTCCGTTTGTGTACTAGTTTAAAAGAAGTATGTATCTGATGCGATGCTCTACGCACATGCCAGAAATGAATACGGTTTCCCATACATCATTGAAATTAGAAGCGACGATTAGTTTAACAAAATTTAGGAAAAACTGGGCTTTACCACAATAAATTGAGAACTCTCCGAAGCCAGCTAAGTTTAAACAAATTCGTTTTTATTTAAATTTTATTCAAGTTTTATTTCAACAGTCTTTGCAACACCTTGGATAAAATCTGCTACAAATTCAACAAGTTTTCACAACAAATAACAATTAGTTATTTGTACATTTTGCACTACAACTACACCCCTCACATACTCGAGTATACCTTATGATATCTATCACTAAATGCGTTTAAGCGCTTTCCATTGCATATTTTTAGACTTACAATGAGTACAATGCGTAGACGACAAGTTTGTAAGCAGTTATTCACAGCACCACTGATTGCTATAGAAGAAAATGGCCATCCTTTCACAGTATAACAGTTATAGGAATTTATAACAAATCTCAGGACTTCAGCAGTAGCTATCTGAGAGCAATAATACTGACTCCAAACATCACATTTATGATTTTCCCTTATATATCTAACCTACACATTATTCTCCTAAATTAGTGTTATATTACAATAATACTGGTTTAATAATGATGTCTAGCTGCTTATAATGCCAGCAGAGCTGAATTATCTCGCACGCTGAAGAGAGAAAAACTTAAAAATGTTGTATGTGCTTATGTACAAAGTGGGATTTAAAAAGGTATAAATAAATTGACACGATCACAGCTCTACAAGGTTTCAGTATTTATCAAATGAGTGTATCTTCATCATCCGCCCCCTTTTCCTTCCCTTTTCGATTTTGACGGCTAACTGGTTTCTCATCTTCGGATGCATCATCCCCAGGAACTTCAAGTCTTTCCAGCATTTGCAAACTGTATCGTTCCACAGAACCTGTTCAAGTTCCACAAGAGAACAAGCAGAAGAACAAAAACACACTTAAAATCCATTCAAAAAGTAAAACACATGCAAATGCAGAAATGCAGCTTTTGGCGAAATTGAGCATTTAGCATAAATAATCTTGTCAAAAATCTGACTTGAGTTTAGCATGATGACAGATGAATGAATCATTCCGTGTACTTGTGCAACTTTAGTAGAACATATTTGAATTTGGAGACATGCAATTAATAAAAGTAAAGAGTAAAAATTAAGTAACTCCAGAAAACAAAGATTGGTTAGTAAGATCGAAAAATACTTTGACAGTTGTTTGCAATGAATTAAAAGTTTACGAATGAAAGTTGAAGAAATGTTCGTGCTACATGCATTAAATATATTAGTTAAAATGTAAATTATTGCTGAACAATTGACTAGCATCTTGGAAATAGGGAAAAGTATTTGAATAATTTAAGAATTGTTGAATGACATTGAAGTGCAATAAGAAAAATTGGACTGAAGCCAGAAAAAAGTAAAACAATCTGACTGAATGTAAAAATTCGTCATTGCAATACCATCTCAATTCACAGGCGTCTCACGTCTCATCATCTCATTACGTTCATACAACTACAGCAGGCACAAACAACAGCATACCAAAACTTTCTCTATAACCGCAAGTGCTTGAAGTCCGAGAAAATGAATTTTGACTCTCACAGTCAGCTCCATTTTGAGGTGATGCTGACTTCTTTCGGTTTTTAGACCTCAGCCTAAGACTCAATTTAGGTTTAGAAGATGAGTCTCCTCCATTTCCATTACTTGTTTTTTCATCGTCAATCTCCTTACTTTTATCAAATTTTGAGATAAGGTCTTCATTTGGTGAAGGCGTCAATGGAGTCGTTGGTGACTCAGGATCTCCCTGGTTTTCCTCTTCCACCTCAACACTAGAAAACTTCTTGATAGAATAAAACCCACACAGCATTTATTTAGGTGTCACTTTTCTGCTCTTTTGTTTAGGCAACAAAAATTCATGTGCTCATATCTCACATCTCGATCTCCTTTTCGACTTTTACGAAATCGAAAGGTCTTTCGACTTTGATGCTTTTGTCTCTGTAACCGATGAGGTCTCGGGCCTAACCCTCCTTCATCATCTGCGGAAGCAGAAAGCCCACCTTCAGAGAGAAGCTCAGGCTGAAGCTCAGATGTAGCATCGTCTCGATCTATGCCTTTTTTTTAAATTTCGCCACACAACAAACAATCTACCTTGAATTATCTTCCATGATATTTTCTTTCATATTCAACATATATATATATATATATCAAACTCATCAAAGACACATGCATACATTTAGCCACGTATTTTTTTTACTACATGGAGAAAAATAGAAATACACCCAAACAAGTTTTTAAAGTAGGTATCAAGTAGCTTTTCAACAGCAATACATCCTTCGCTTTTCTGTCTTTCATTCACTCGTATTGTATAGATAGCACCGCGTTTCAAAATGCATCGGTATACTATATTATCTGGATAATCTGGATAGCCCAAAAATGGTACATTATGCTCTCTAAATGTATACAACAACCACACTGTTTCCGTGTTTGGATCAAAAAGTTCTGAAAGATGCGTACATACTTTTACAAATGCTATGCTACTTACTATAATGATAGTTTAAAGGAACGTCAAAAGACTGGGGTATGCATGTATTTATAAGAGTTTAACGGTTTCAAGTAAAATGTATTGGTTTGGATGTTCAATTTTCAATATACCCTTTAGGATTTTTATGTTTCAAAACTTTAGAGTTGTGTTGTTATAAAGGGGATGGGGGATAAAGGGCTGAGTGTGATTTTGCAGATATTTAAAAAGTGATCATGATCAGTGAGCATCATACTGAGTGTGTAGAGTAGATGCATTAAGTTATATGACTAACTACGAGTGTGTGGCAATTTGAAAAATCAAATATTTCAGGTAATAACTTGATAAGATGGTTCTGTATCTGCTGAACCATTAAAAGGGAATCAAATAGAAAAATATATTTGGCGTAGTAAAAGGGGTCCTACTATAATGGATATATACTACTGTGTGATATTGTGAGAAGTATAAACTGGTAAGTTCAAAATTACATAATTGAATTGTAAACTGCTGGTACGAAACCTGGCGAGCCATCCATGCAATAAGGACCGTGTTAAAGTGAAGTAAGACAGTAATTTGTATAGATAAAAACATGTAAAATAACATTTAAATATTGTTGACAGTGTTATGAAGAAGATTAATTAAAATTTGCTGAATTGGAAAAACCAACCACATGGAAAACATTTTAAAAAATCAACTTGTACGTTCGCAGAATCATTCATGTACATAAATAGATTGATATGAAATATTATACAGAAAAATGTAAGACAAGACAGTAAAGAGAAAGTAAGAAAGATTTTGTAAGAGAATAGAAGAGAGAGAGAGAGAGATAGATAGAGAGAGTGGTAAAGAGACCTTTAGCTTTGAGGATAGGCTTTGAGTTTTCGGGAATAGAAAACGGAGAATCACCGGCAATACTCACTCGTCGCATGAAGCGATCCACCATTCGACCTTTGGAAGAAAGTTGTGTGAATAGTTGTAACACACAAAGACAGACAAAAAATCATTCACAAAAATTTCTCTCAAAATAGCTTTTCTGGTTTAGATTTTTTGTTTCTTCAAAAAATAGCAAATATTTAGTTTTGTAAACTTGTGTTTTGCAAAAGGAAACAAATATGATTGGTTCATGATACATAAAAGTGCAAAAATAGGGTAGTCAAGCAAGGTAATTCCAGCAGATCAACAATGAGTACAGAAACATTGTTATCTTTACATACGCAATGTTACACAACAGCCAAGAAGCATGTTTCAAGCTGTGCTATTGAGGAAAAATGCTTTTTTCTTTCGATTTGACATCTTTCGTTACAAGTAATACTGGAACTACAGTTTTTCAAACAATTGAAACTAATGCTACAGGTTATTGACATTCTGGATGTATGAACTACAAAATCAGTTGCAGATATGCTCATACTTCCACATGCTAACAACAAAGCTGACTTTTACTCTGCACAAGGGAATATCATTTTTGCTCTTTGTCATAAACATCGACAAGTACATAAACAAAAAGGACGGCAAACGGATGACAGTGAATGCAGAATAATAATATTTTTCATTCTGTTCGTGTGAGATGCACAAATTGTGCTACCTTGTGTAGTGGGCTTTAATCTGACACTACTTTCACGGTTCAGGGCTTTGTGAATGTTGGAAGTGGACCCTTTGGAAGTTTCATCTCCACTAGCTCCAAAGCGTGCAGCTAAGCCTGGGAATAATTCGGAGAGTGAAGGTCGTGGTCTGCGACTAGCTTCATTTGCTTCGGGATTCAGATGTCGCTTGTTTATCTCTGTTTCTGATAATGTGTATAGAGAAAATAGTCAGATGGGATTTGTTCCATTAGACAATGTGTTCCTAGTCAATCTGCGATTTCTATTGTTGTAGATGTCATCCTCGGGAATTCCCTCAGGTGTCATTACTTACCTTTACGGGTTTCCAAATCCTCCTTTAGTTGTTTCACCTGGTGAGCTAAATCTAGGAGAAGAAGGCCTTTACATTTTGGAAGCACGATTTCGTTCATTTTCTCTCGGATCACGAATTGATATTGTCTATCTTGATCGTTGGATGGAGAGAGAGACATCTGCAAAAAGATTGATGGGACGCCAGAGAATTGGAGGTTGATGTATCACAAATGCTGTGAATGTTGAGAATGGTACAAATAATTCTAACCTTGTATGCAATTAATGGCCTGCACATAGTGTAAATTGAACTCCGGACGGTTACTACAAACTCTAAAAACTCCCAAAGGGCTGACCCACCTTCACCCCGATTTCCCATTTCCTGAATTACCTTTACTGTTCTAGGCCATTCAGAACTTAGCTCAGAATCAAAACAAACGCACAGGATCTTGAGACCTAAAGATCAAAATAGTCCAAAACTGAGCAGTAGATTTTACGAAATAAAAATACAAAATTAAATATCCATTCAAGAATATTTAAGACAAACCCAAAAACGCAATTTGACAAGTAGATTGTTTAAGTTTCCGTTCCGTGACACTTCCAGTTCTCGTAGCCCCTGAAGCCCCACCACCAATGATTGAAGTACTGTTGGATTCCGCTGTGGATTTTATTCGGGGACCAACCGTATTCAAGTTGTTTAATATAACGTTGAGGATGTACACTATATCAGTCTTACGCATTTTTGGCACGTCTACTGTACAAAATTCGAAACAGTTAATACACACACACATATACATATATATAACTAAACGGAAGCATCTTTCTCGAACAAGTTACCTTTACGCCCAGTCCCCACTCGTAGACACATTGGAATCAACAGATGCATTAAAAGCACGTCCGATTTATCATGAGGAGAAACAAGGGAGTACTGTACTCCACAAGCTTGCTCGAGTGAATAGGTTTCTCCCAAAGCTCTAACTTGCAGAGCAAGAAGTCGCACAACTGTGGAACAAAAGTGTGTTGGAGGAATCTTCCCCATTATCGCCTGCCCTGCGGTGCTCAACCCCAATTCACTTGCTTGACCTTCCCCCATCAGTAAACACTAAAGAAATAGACAACACGACACGTGCCATTAAATTACTATATTTTGTTGAAGTGCTGGTCCATTTAGAGAGTTCATCATCCTTGAAATTATTTCATTATACCTCACACGTAGTAATTAAAGATTTCAAATGCTGATTATGAACAATGTGGGGATGCCTCCACAACATTTGGTAAATTCCTTTCAGTAAGCCAGCAGCTGCTTCCCAATCCGTGTGCCGCTATAAGGTTAGTAGATATTTAAAAAAAATGTTCAACGTATTTGTCACCATAAAATTAAAAGTTGAAAACTTAGGTACCCTTATCGAGGGCTTCTTGCAGATTTTGACAAAGGTTTTATCCAGTCTACGCAAAAATGCAGTTAGCGTTGTTCGGGAACCTTCATGTGTCCATTCACCATATGGGAAAACCTCAACCATATACTTTTGCAAACCCCTACAGCCCATTGTCGCTGGATCATAAGGGCTCACTTTGAGTAAGCTCATTGAAACTTCAGCAAGTCTCTGAAATGACAATTTTTGAATTCACTGTCAGTCAAATGAATCCTTGTCGTATAAAGGAACAGTTTCCTTACCGTGTGACTTCTCAAATCCAGCAGTTCCACAGGCTTAGCCTCTGCCCCACCCTTTTTAGCAAGCTCTGGAAGACGTGCGGAACTTTTGGAATAAAAATCTGATACTAAGCACAGCAAAGTATCTCTAGGACGGCGAAATTCATCTCTTATCACTTCTGAATCTTGCATATCACGATCGTAAGCACTTTGTTTATTTCTTGACGGATCGCTCATGTACTTGGAATGAGAATCATCGTCAGCAAATTCATATCCTGGTGTCATTATGCCACCTTTACTTGTGTAGTTTCGTTGACTTGACCCTCTAAGGTCTGCTGGGCCTGACATTTGTGGACCAGAGTAATTCCTATAAACGATAAAAGAAGATTATAGAAAAGAGTTCATATGTTACCGAACTCGATCTGAGAAGTTTATCGATATCATGCAAATCTTACTTGGCTAGTGGTTCACAATTATTAACCAGAGTTTTCATCGCCACTGCAATATGGTTTATTATATCCCGTTCCGTCCTTCCTTCAGTCTTGTTGGTTTGAATGTGCGTCAGGTACGGTGGAAGCACTGCTTCCAAAATTGTCTGGACATTTCGAAAATGCAATGTCCAGAATGTAAATATATAAAGGAAGATGATCCAAAGTATAAACTAAGAATATTACCAGCATTTGTTGACCCCTTAGCGAGTCTGAAGCATAAGCAACGACACAAACACACATTGAGATGCAATCCAGCACCGTGATTTCGTCGGAATCATCGTGATAACAAAAGTCAAGTGGACGGAGAGGTTGTGGACCGTGAATTAATTCAGTAATGTGTAAGGGGTCTGGTGTAGGTGTTTCAAGAGATAACAATAGACGGAACAGGCATTTGGAGGGAACTCTGGTCGGATCACCATACTGCGCCAGTTCATCAGTATCCAGCAATGCTGCTAGTGCTCCGAACATTTGAAGAACAAAAGGCTTGCGATGGAGTAAATAAAACTCTTTTACAGCAAATTCCACTGAGCCAGTCACTGATATTTTTAAAATTGTACATTACTTCATAAACTGAACGAAGCTACACATCTGCCATCATATTACTGTTCTTCAAAACATTAGTTCGGCTTTCAACATACCCAAAGGATTACTCTGATGATTACAATATGTTAAAAGTAAAGGTGGCATCACCAGCAAGTAACCGTTTGTAGAAAATATGTTTTTGAACTGCTGTGCAGCATTGATAAAGGCTGCAATCACATATCGTATTATCGTTGAATCTTCCGAGTGCACCAACAATGATCCTTAAAAAACGCAATTAAATCGGTGCAGAGGAATGGACTATCGCAGATATTCTTAATCATGGAGTATATTTGTCATAATATTGCTCACCACTTAAGACATTCAGAAACAAATGTATATCCCCTGAGTATGCAAAATTTCCAGACATTGCTTCAAACATTCTTGTTATAAGCTTCGTCCACATGAATTTGTGTAACACGTCAAGGCCCAAGAGCTCCTAAGTATTCAGAGTAAAATCATGAAATCTTAAGTACTGGATGAAAATGAGCAAAGTATTGGCTTGGTTTACTTACTCTTCCCATCATTCCCCCTTTACATATATCTATTTCCGTTTCTAACGCTTTTCTAGGAAAGGACGGCAACTTCATGAGTTCTTCATGCAAAAACACAACTCGTTGCATGACTTGGTCGACGTTCTTTAGAATCGCCCAAGTCAAAGTTACTAGAATTTGAACCAGATAAAATACTAAGACAGCCCGTTATATTTATGAATTAGGTCTAAATTCTTAATTTTGTACCTTTGCCACTCTCCAGGAACTTCAGTATAAATGATTGTCTCTGCAAAGCATTATACGCATGATCTGGCGCCATATGTGTCAAGCTCAGTTGAGGATGAGCAGCTCGTGAGAAAAAGTAGAAGTCACGAACATATGAATTCGGATTGTGTATTTGATCTAAATCAAAAAACTTAGCAAGTTAATTCTCAAAAGTATATTTACGAATACCTGAATACCCTTAATTTCTTACGAGTTTTATGATCCACAAGAAAATACTCCTTATGATGCTCTTCATCAATGCTGAAAAAATCATACGCTTCCCTTAGGATCTGTATAAATTGAGTGTCTTCTTGTACTGGAAACTGAGTTGGAATCCCTCCAGATTCAGGACCTTTAATGGACAAGATTTTTACAAATTTTGCAGCCCTCAATCCAGTCACCAAACTAAACCTGGTATGCTCACTTACCGAAGAACAATTATGAGAATTATCCATAAATTCTCCTCAATGCATAAAAAATAAGCTAGTTTTTGGATTCGCTTTACGGCTCACCTTAAACATTAGCTCATGTCGCCCACGCGTCAACTTTTCGAAGACGTATCGAAGAAACAAAGAAGAGTCCTCAACAAGACAGCTCCACAACACTTGATATGCAACTTCATACACTGCATTCCCATCCAATGTAACGGCAGGATCGTCAAGCAATTGAGTTATGAATACTGCTGCAGAACCGAGCGATGACGGAAACATGGCATGAGCTTTTGGTGCATTTGATTTGGTTAGTACAACGCCTTTAAAAATATATAAGAAAATAAGTAATTCGTTAATCTACTTAGATCCGTATTATGGATGCGTCAAAATGCGTAGCTCTGATAGCAAATAGTAATAAACTTTCCTACCTGTGGTGACTGTAACACCATCCACAGTGACCGTTGGGGCTTGTGCAGTTAATGTTATTCCTGTAGGAACCGCTGTTGGATTTGGCTTTTCCCCCTAGTAATAAACCGTCACGTTTCATAAAGAAATTTTACATTCCAGTTTCATACACTCGTTTTACAAAAGGCATACCGATGCATTAGCTTCCTCATCAGCTTCCTCATCTCCAACAGCGTGATGTAAGCTAGGCTCATATGACGCTTGTTGGATTATTGACACTGTGGTTATTAAAAACTGCTCCCGTTCCAATCTCTTCTTGTCCTCTTCTGCTTGTAGTGCCATTCTCACTAATTCTGCTTGCTGTGTTTTCCGCGTTTTAGTTGCCGTCACTAGATATCTCTGTACACAACATTGATGTTTAAAATCAGTTACAATTTTCCTCCAGTCAGTTACTAATATTGTGATTACCCTAGACACATGAGGATCTTGACTCAAAGTCACTTCTTCGACTTTCGCTTTAGTTTGAGGTAGCCATGCTGGAATTATCGATCATAGATAAATATCAGTTAAGGAAAATGAGTAAAAATGTACTGCAAGTTGAGTATAATAAACTTACGAGGATCAACAACAGCAATGGACTCTACTCCAATTCTGTAAGAAAAAATATTATTTCTATTGGCTGCTCGATAATAATTGATTTTTTTTGCTTTTACCTCGGAGATGGTAATGTGAACTCGATTCCAGGCGGTGGTGCTTTAAATGAGCTATTTTCTTCCATTCTTGGCCAAACTTGATGACGACATTTCCACAAAACTTGAAAGCGCAACAAAGCGTTCATTCTCGTGTTTGGATTGTGATGTTCAAAGTCCGCTTGCAGCATTGTTCTCACTTGTTCTGGAACTTTCACTCCGGCCATTATCAGTAACGCTGCAGCGCATGAGCTCACCTAAAATGTATAGTTTTCTCTGTCATATTTCTTCTGATACAGTTAACTCCTTATTTATAAACTCCTACCTGTATGTCTGGCTCCAGCAAAAGCTCCCACGCTATTGGAACCAATTGCAAAAACTGGTCGTCTGAGAGTAACGAGCCGGATTTGATTAGCACGGAAAATAGGGAATGGAATCCTTCTTGAACCTGATTCTTAATATATCTCAAAATCGTCGATTCTTCCTGTCTATCCTTTGCAGTTCCCTTCTGGCCGATAGGCTCCATTTGTGGAGGTGTCGGATCAAGAATATTCATTCCAAACGTGGACGCTGCTGTATTCGCAAAGCCAAACTCCTCACCGTACACTTTCCGAACTCCTTTCAGAAGGCGAGACACCCCTCTCATAAGTCGTCGAGGACATAGCGGATGGCAAAATCCTTGATGAATACACCTACGAAGGCATGCACTTATCCATAAGCATTTCTCCTTGTTCGTAACCATTCCCAAGCATTATCATCCCCATTCCATCTTACCGGTAATTCAACGAGGAGAGAAACTCAATCACTGTATTAATCCAACCCATGTACATATGATCATCGTCCCCTCCGGCGCCCACCTCTTCATTACTTAACACACCTGGTGACTCATCTCCACTATGTTCCGATGTCTCATCAGACACGGAGCTTACCTTTCTCTTTCCACTTGTCAGTGAGTCTGAGCGTATCATGGCTAAATTTGGGGTTAATAAGTGAATAGCTACTTTTACTTCAAATACATTCTACCGAAACATGGTGCGGCATAAAGCATAAAAAATAAATCTTAGCATTTGATCAATTTAAGGGATAACTAACAATCGCTGTCTCCTTCCTTTTTGGATCTTTGCAGCTTAATACTCCTCCGGCGGAAGGACGATCCACTAGGAGTCCCTCTGCGGAGCAAAAGTGGTCTTACTTTTTTATCCGTTGCGGATGTAACAGTAGAGCCACTAGTACTCGTACCGCTAGCCGTTGGCTTAGATGAATCTGGCTCCTATATAGTGGGATTAGTAAGCAATGTAAAGTGCTAATTCTACGTCATCAACACTAACAACTTATTTTAAGCTGCTGAATAAATAAAGGTGTAAGAAAATATAAGAGATATTTAAGCGCACATGCGAAACGTGAGCAGTTTTCTCTCCGCTCTCGGTTGACTCGTTGTCGTTGAGCACAAAGCTGATTTTCCTCTCACCAGACCCTGTCGCGGGGGGATGCTGGTCCGTAATACTCTGCAACGAGTGGGACGCTTGGGATTGTCCAATCGATGATAAGCCTAGAAGTTTTTTCCTAACTTAACTTTAAAATATAGAAGTATGTCATTCTGTTTATGTTACAGTACCATAGCTCCATCGACGAGCACCGCTGGTCAAGGCTGGCTTTGGAGCGACTTCCTTCTCTTTTTCAGGAGGAGGTGCTTTCTCCTTAGGCACTGCACTCTGCTTTGGCAAAGTCTAGAGCAAATGCAAAAAATGTCTTCGGGATTAGAGGATGCCAACTAAGACGGTATAATCAGTTGTGTTACATACCTGGTAGGTTTCTCGCATAAATGCAGTTATTTCGTAGAGAAGCATGCAAGACAAAACTTGTAGTGCTAGAGGACACTCATTTCCGTCCGTGATGCTTGCTAATATTCATAAAAAATAATTGTACATCACTTTAACGTATGGAGATGTGTTTAATACTTTATCTAGAGGTGTATCTAGATAATAACGTACCTTCGTCAAGAAAATCCTCCTCGTCGTCCCTTTGGCAAAGTTCTTTCTGCTTTGCTTCATCGTTTAAGTCCATATCTAGCACTTTTTGTCTATTTGACTTAATGAATTCTTCCATTCTCGCATTGATTGCCTGAAAGATAATATCAGTTAAGAAATTAGTTTCTCAAGCAGATTTCCGTCGTTATCATACCAATTTAAAGTTTGCTCACTTCGCCCCACTGGAAGAACATCTTTCCTGAAGTTCTTTGCAAACCATGAGATTTCGACCTTGAGCCAGCGGATTTACCAGACATGCCAGCACAAGATGGTCGGAAGATAGGAAATTTCATCCATAGTGGCCAATGGCCGCGGTTACATGAGTGCACCAAGTAGCAACATTCGAGCATTATGCAAGATCTAGCGACGACAACGGTTTTCGGCTGAAACAAAGTAAATCCATTGAGGAACAGATGAAGTCTGATTGCATACAAGAATAGTTTCATGTGTAACAAATATGGATGTGGTATAATCAATCATGTGATGAGATTCACGTACTAGGTCTAATAATGCTGCCATTAATCCTGCATCCGGTAATGAGCCTGGGTGCGTGATTTCTAACAAAAATCCAAACCTCAGCATCCCATCTTTGATAACTGTTTTGTTCACCAGACGCCTCTCCTTGAGCACAACGAACTCGCTAGTTTCCCCAATCACATTTTCATTCTGCACATTTTCTAGTGAGCCCCTTCTACTAAGTCCGCCAGCTAAACTCTCCTCATTTGTGGAGTCTCTCTTCATTTTCATTTTCTTGAGCCGCTCCTCCACTCTTCTTTTTGCCTTTTGCACAATCGTTGCTTGCCGCATAGTTCGTTTTGGCTCGGAAATTGCAGTTCCAGAACTGCTAAAATTGGACTCATCGAATTCCATATCAAAGGATTTCTCTCCAGCGGAACCCTTTGTGAGCCAGCTCACCAACCTGGATTCCTTCTTCCCAGACCGTTTGGCAACCAAATCAATCTCACTGGATTTTGGAGTCAGTGTGGCGTGCTTCCGGGAGAGAGTGCCACTTGGACTTTCTCCTGTATTGTCGGCGTCTCCGATACTCTGTGGATCAATTTGAAGGTGTTAGGTCCCTCTGTAATAACTCATGCCGCGCACGAAATTTAACGTTTGGGTATTAATGTCATACCGCACAAGTCGAGGATGAACTTTTCTTCTTAAAAAATCCCTTTTTATTACTTGTCCCACTATGCGGACCTCCTGTAGTTTCGTCCATTATGAAATAAGATGGTGATACCTCTTCTGCAGGAATGGTTCGTCTGTAAAAGCAATCCAGTCTGATATTAACCCAGCGATATTCTACACCACATGTGTGTACACCTACTGTTCCAATTTACCTGACTATTCGAGTAGTCTGAGTTTGCCTAGCGTCCCTCTTATTCGGCCTATCCACCTAAATATTTAACGAGCGGAAGTTTTAAAATTCAGAACGGGGTAAGTGCAGGTGCATAAGTTTAAATATAACCCGCATACATACCGAATCAAGCAGTGCAGATAGCGCAACTTTTCTAAATGTATTCCCGTCATTTTCATACACGTAATTAACAAACTGGCGAACATCACAGTAAAGAGCCTAGGGATTGAAAATATGTTTTAAAATTGCGAAACATCTGCTACATTTCATACTACCTAAAAGCACAACATTATTTCTCTCACCATGTTTTCCGTCGCCCTAAGTTCCTTTGATACAGCAGCCAGTCGAGTAATTAGTTTTTTAAATACTGCCTTAAAAATATGACACTCCACTCGGTTATTTGCTTGTTCCAAGCCATTGACGTAGCTCGTATAAAAGTCCCGAATTTTAGAGCCTGCACACGGTGAAAATGTTCTAGTATTAGTCCCATGAGGACACAAACCCCGAATTCATTCCAGCTTTAAGGAAATTGGGGAAAACATAAAAGCAGAGGGATATGCATATGTGAAAGTTTTCTTACTCATCGGTGACAAGAGAGAAGTGGAATCAGCACAGAAGCTGCAAAGAGCATGAAAAAACTCCATAATGGTAGAGAGACTCTGCTGCATCACGAGATTTTGGAAGTACTTGGAAAACTGTGTGCGGAACTTTTGCGTGAGTTTTAGCAATAAATTCTGAGCATGGGTTCTAACCGAGTCGGGATGATTTCCCCTTTGAGCCTCTCCACAACCATGAGAGCAGCCCATTGCACACACGATTCTAAATGGAAATGAAACATCACAGGCCGGATGAAGTTTCATGCAGAAAGCCGGAAATTGTGTTCATTACTTTACATTCTGCCCCCATCGTGCCTTTCAAATTATAATGGATATAGAATGCCAACAAAAGTGTATCAAAAAATGGGAAAAGACGGCTCACTTTGTTACAGAGTCTAGAACAAGGAAGACTTCCGGATCCTTGTCGACTTCATCGTAAAGAAGGTCCATTAGATTTAAAACGACCTGAGATACCCTCACCGATCGAACGATTGTCTCTCTTGAGCAGATTGAATGTAATGCCTGTTCATAGATAATGAATAACATGTACAATTCCTCAATGGGAGTGGGTTATGTTAAAGTTTAACAATGTAATTTGTGGGATGGCTCACCTTATACACAACTTTTACATTGAGCTGACCATCAGTCTTAATATATTCAGCAGTCCCGGGAGCTTCCGGTGCTTCACAAACGGAGTACGATATATGACTATCACTATGAGATCTAACAAGCCGTCTCCCACTTCCACGTCTGCTTCCAAGTGCAAATTGATGAATAAACGAATTCAATTGGCTTTCCAAAGAGCTGGCTCGTCGTCTACAACATGAAATTTATAGAATCATTCAGCTTGATTCCATCCCATTTTTTAAAAATAGATCACCAGATGCAATGTCACACTGTACCTATACATCCTCTCTGGAGACGGAGTTGGAGCTGGAGTATGTTCGGTAACTGTTATAATCGGATTTGGCAAACATGTTCTATCCGGCTTGCTTTCCGCTGCAAGCGTCGACATCCCACAGTACCTGTACGAAACGAGTTGTACATTTATGCAAATTACACATCTCTATCCCACCATCACAACAAATGAGCATGTTATTCCTGACAAATATGGGTTAAATAAGAAGAACTGGGTGTAAAAAATCATATAGATCTAAAAGTTATATTAAAATCTACATACAAAAGTGAATTATGTTATAAACTAAAACTTCTAAAAACATTGTTATTAATATGCTTGCTCTATTTTCCATAATTGAGTTAAGTACATAATGAAGGCATCTAAAGTGTATATAAGTTTAGTCTATAGAACACTATTAGTATATATATATTTTTTGAATGTATATTTTTTTAAATAAACCAAAAATTGGACAACAAAATTGGTAAACTTCTTCTCTAAATCTCACATTCTGCAATTAATGGATAAAATGGCTGCAGAGGACATGGGCTGCAGGTTAACGCAAAAGTAAAATATTGGAATTATATATGTATGTATATATATATAGATATATTTGTAAATTAGCATTGTTGTTAGATCATATTTAGAAAACATATAAATTACAAAATAAAACCATGAAATAAAAAAAATGCATAAATTCCCAGAAAAACATCAGGTCTGCTGAAAAAACAATAGATGTGTGTTTAGTTATTTTTCTGTGTAAAAATGCGTGCCTCGATTATCAACTCTCGATAGTCGTAAACGTATGATTACATGATATACCGGAAAACTTTGTTCCTCCAGAAAAGCAACACTCAACCACCTTCAAATTTAATGAAGGTAGAAAAGCAAAATTCCGTTTCCAGCAAATATTGAACAGTGTTTGTGCATTTTAATCTAATTACAAGACAATTAAACAGACGAAAAAAACAGACAGCGGAAACAGGGTAAAATGCAAGCGTTGCAGGGAAGCAAAGGAAAATCGATTATTTTCTCTTTCAAAGATATCATCAGTCATCAATGGGGAACCATGACCTACCACACTTTGTCTTTTTCTTTGAAAGTTGTGTTAAATGAATTAGACAGGCGGTGATAGTAAAAGTTGAGTGCATTATTTTATCAAAAAGTGCCACTGCAGCTGTGAACAATACTACTGGTAATAATCATAAAAAGGGGATTATTAGCTTTTACTTTAAATATCGCACTTGTGTGGTGCCTTATCTCTTTTCTTGTAACAATAGTATGCACTTTCTCTGTAAAGTATGGTTTGTCATGGGGCAAAGACAAGAAAATAGGGGAAAGTAGTGCAAAGAAATGGTGTAAATTGGCAGCTTTCCAATCTCTTCCCTTTCACACAACTACAAACAAGAGTGGTAGTAGAAAAGTAGCCAGTTAATTTTTTTGTCTAGAATGAGGTGCCAATGCCAACTTACCCTGTTGGGGCTGCCAATTCATCAACTAGCAAACAGCTAAGAAAAAGGGACAAGAAAAAAAAGATTCACATAGTTGTTTTCATGGAAAAAGTGTGACCACAATGACAGTAAAAGAGAAGTACGTAAGAGACACAAACAGACTATAAAAACAGTAGAAGAGATATATATATATATTTATGATATATAAGAAGTCGGTACGGAGAACATTAAAAATAAATAAATAACTAGATATTGTGCTCTGTACACAGATTACGTATAATACGTACACTTAAAATACGATTCCGCTACGAGAAAAAGAAAATATCAACTTTGTTTGAAAAATATTGTATAGATAAGTAAAATATATATATATATATATATATATCTATGATACAGATATATAGATAAAGACAAGAAGAATACACAGAGTATCTATCGCTTGAGAAGAAAGTGGAGCTAAGAAAGAAAATAATAATGAAATGATTATGAAGACGATAAATGGATCTTATGCTTGTTTTTATGTTGATTTCTGTAAAAAAATCTTTCTCATTCACTTTTCCTTTGTGTAATCCTGAGAGGAACTGAAAACGATTTTTTGTGTGGTCTTTGAAAAAAAGTGTTTTTTTCCATGATAAAGTATTTTTAATGTTTGGTTTTCGGTGTTTTTGAGAATTTTTAAAGGCAAGCATTGAGTTCAGTGTTACCTCAGACTTGGCATGCTCTTCCCTTTGAAGAGGTTGGAACCCTCGGCGAAGTAATTTTCACCCATGGTTTCACTCATCTTGGCTGCAGCTACGTCATCCCTGTGACCAAGAGCTGACTGGGGTCTTGCAAATGGCTCTGATTCACTGTCATTATCCTGTTTGAAGTTCCCATTTGAATTTCAATTAGTAATAAAATAACCGAGACGATTTACATACGAAGCTTCTTATTATTTCCTATCTATTCACTATTCACTGCGTTCCCAAGTATGTTTCACATTACCCCCAAATCCAAAGCTGTCGATCCTGTTCCAACTTTCTCCAGCATTTTTTCAGACTTTGAGAGTAGCTTAGTTTCCACAAATGTTTTTAGATCTAGCATAGTCAACTTCTTTTTCGATCCTTTCTCACTAGCCCGTCTGTCAGAAGTGCTTCGTCTTGTCACTGTCGGGGATGAGCATGCAGAATGAGAAAAGAACTGAGAGGAGGAAGTACCTTGACCTCCACCAGTTCCTCCACTAGGCCCACTAGTACTTCCACGCTTTCCCTTACTAACTAAATCAGGCTTTGACAGCTTCGCCCTAATTTGGGCAATCTTCTCTCTATCAGCTCGCGTTGGAGATGTATTTACCGCGAAGTCCGCTACAAATGAACTTCTCGATTTTGACGCTGGGAGGGAGTTACTTCGTTGTCTTTGGCTTATCTTTTTCTCTATTTTTAGCGTTTCTTTGTGTGCAATGATTTCCTCAAATCTACAACATCCCCGTGTACCATTAGCACTTCATTCATGTAAAGCTTCTCTCTATTTACATGGCTTGTCAACTCAACATAATAATCTCGAGAAGAAAGAAAACTCCGCTATATTACCTTTTTAGCATGTAAGTCACACCCCAATGGACCCCTTCTTCTTCCCAATGCGGAATGAATAAGCAGCGAAGAACCGCAACATCCATGAAAGTCGCTAAATGAACACTTTTCCAGGATGTATCCTGGCTCATCCCTTTAGCCAAGGGTTTTGCTGGTTGTAAAGGAATCCCAGATACAGAAGGGATATCACTAGCTCTTCCAATGGAGACCCGTGGAGATGAATCAGTTCGTGGTCGGAATTCATTAGACCTTTTCCCCAAACCCAAGATAAAAAATACAATATCAAGATACTTGCTCCATTCCGCATATTTATTTGAAAAAGAGCGTGTGCATGTGTATGCTAGTGTGCGTTATTTATTAGCATCCTGTTGATTTTCTCACTAAAAAATGCATGCATACGCTAAGAGTCTAGGAATACGTATTCTTTCACTCATTTTCATACCCTTTTCTATCCTTTGGTTTGTCCGAAGGGGAAGGAGAAGTTTTCGCTGACTCAATGCTCGCTTGTCTGGTAGGAACGGACATCTAATATATAATACAATTTTTATGATTATTACTCTCTCCTCATATCATCTAGTTTCATACTTGTGGTGAAGATTTCCCTCGTTTTGTTTCAATGTTTATTGGCCAATTCGCAATATTAGTCTCATAAAGGGTTTCATAACTCTTCTTAAAGAATTATGTTTTATTACGTTGTTGAGCTACTCACCCGCACCCTCAAAAAGGGTAACTTTTATGAGAAATGCTTTTCATCTTGTGGAAAGAAAGATGAAAAAAAGTGTTGTTGTTTTTTTTAGTTTTTCTCTTCCTCTCTAGGTACCTTAAACAGTTGTGCTTCTTTCAAGCCGTCAGACTCTGGGATGGAACCAAGTCGGAAAATCATGACGTGCTCTTCATCGTTACTTGATGATTCTTCTGGGATCGTTTCTGGAAACGGTCCAGAAGCAGCTGCACCAGTTATACTACTACTAGCACTACAATTCCCTCCGGATGACGTTGGAAGCACAAGTTTATCCAGCTGGAAGAAGGGATGCGAGCAGCATGGGAAAAAATAAGAAACGAACGAGTTTGTTCTTTGTTTTCGCTTTCTCTTTGTTATTTATGAGAATGTTTGCTATAAATGATGGTAGCGCTAAAAAAGATGGAGAGCAAAGCTGAAAAGAAAGTTTATTCTTTTATAACCTCATCTTCCAACACGAGATTTGTACTGTATTCAATTTTAGAATTATGTTCCGGAGTTGGCGGTGGAGTGGCAATTTTTTCTCCTCCGGGAAGAACACTGTCTTCCATCTCTTTCCTTCCGTCCTTTGCATCTTTTTTATTCAATTTGGAACATTACTTTTTTATCGATCAATTTCCCTCGAAAGGAAATGAAATTAGATTGAATGAGCTTTTCAAGATGACTTTTACCTGTGAAAACATCACCAAAGGGATCTTTCTTTGATTTCCGAACAAAGTACGGATCCAATGCTTGCTTTGGCTTGACAGGACAATTGAAGCATGTCGGATCTGGGGTCTTGTGAGCCCACATGGATGGCCAAATTCGGAACCCATTTTCTAAGCGAAAGTTGTTAAAGTCGGTTGGGCGAAGTTGTTGACATAAAGGCGCAAATAGGTAGACGAACAACTGCATTCACAGCAACAAAAAAGCACGAAGCCTTTATCCTCTCTGTGACACATGTTTTACTTTCAAACGCTACAATTAAACTTCATTACCGTGACGGCCGATATCGGAAACAAATAATGGAACGGGCTGACAGCTATCCTATGCTTTTCTAAATCTGCATCAGCACACTCCTCCTGCGAATCTATTAGTATCCAATGCAAGGTATACAACAGTTTCGTCTCGGCTGCACCCAACCCGCCCTGAATCCCACTCAGCTTTCTGGAGCAGGCCAACAACAAATTCGCAAATGATTACAGACTTTTGCCTAACGTCTCAAAATCTTTCTGCAAATTACTTCCAAGGAAGAAATTAGAGAAAATTTCCCTCCGCTATAGTCGCAAGTTTATTGTTATACCGATTCATTAAAAGCTGAGACGTGCAGTGCATCACATGAGGAAAAGCAGTCTGAATCATTCGCCATCTTGGAATCGCTCTGATCGCTTCTGTAAGACTTGGGGAAAGTCCAAACTGGATGTTCTGTACGAGAACTTTCTCCAGCGACTGAAAAGTATTAGCACATCCAAGTCATTAGTTCCTTAAGCACAAAAAGCTTCCCAGACATTCATGCAACAACATATATTGCAGCATGCATACTGTTTTCTTATCATAAAAAAATCTTTCACCAGATCCATAAGGCTTTTTATGTAAAATTTGTAAAAAAAAACTTTAAAACGATCTCGCATGCACTTTTTCACAATATGGATCATAATGTCATTTTACCTTACACGCCTCCCTTATTTCCTATACCAATTTCCAGTTGCGGATGAGAAGCATTAAGCGATAAAACATGATAAAAACAAACCCAGTAGGAAACATTAGACATTAATCTTCAATAAAATGTGTAGAATACTATGATACTTATTTTGTAACAGATAAAACTATATACAAGCTATAGAGATAGTTAAAACCACACCAATTAAACTTGAGCGTATAAATATAAACTTCAAAATTTCACAATCACAAGAGGATCAACGGATCTAGTAGTTACCACACACAGAGTATTATGGTGAATATATATAGACAACAAGATTGGGGGTAAAGTATTACTTCAAAACACGAAACAGAGGTAATTTTAACAGTATGGGTCATCACCATCACGAAGTAAATACACCACAAGTATAGTAATTTACAATTTACACCAAAAACACTTCTACAGTTGTGTACGCTACGCTACGTCCATATGTGTCAAAAAAGTGTTTTCTTTTCTTCAAAAACTTGTTCCTTCTTACGCGTCGGAAGTGGATAGTAAAAAAATGTCTTCACTCTCGCACGCTTTTCGAAAGACAAAAATGTAAACGCGTTCAATACCACACCCTTCAAATAATTCATATTGGTTGGTATACCACGCGCTAGCATTAAAAATTGCTAAAAACACCGAAACGCAAAGAGAAAATACTTAATTACCTTAAAAATTGGCCAATTCAGAGTACAAAAATGTTTTAAGCTATTGGGTTGAAAAATATACTTTAGAAAGCTAAAGTTGAGCGTAAGGCAAAAATTGGTACTTCAAAAACATCCAAAAATTCAAAACAAAATATGAGTCATGCTTATTTCTCAAAATATTTATATTACTCACTAGTCACTAGACAAAAATAGATATAATATTTCTGTCAACTCAGAAACGACAAAGTCTCGCCTTGTTCCATCATATCATTGGAATTTGAGCATGCAAAAATGTCAAAGTGGAGTTGAGCTAGATAAAGGGGGATATACTGTTCTACATTCTACATGTTCTATGTGGCTTCTTAAATTATGAAGAAACTAGCATCACACTAGTAGTGGTGAAGCTAATGATTAAATTAAAATATCGGCCATTACACCCTCAAGCTCTGGTATTTCCCAGTATATTGTAAGAAATACAGGGAAAGCAAGTATATCCCATTTCCCAGAGCAAAGGATAGAAAATAACCATGCATTAAGTTAGCAATGGATTTAAGTTAGGTAACCGGTTTATGATGGTTAATTAATAAAGACGAGACGACGACAGTACACAGTGCCATATATGAATGAAAGCTGAAATTGGGACAGAGACAGACATAAAAAGAAAATATTGCACGTCACAGTTTTGGTTTGCTGTACACAAGAGTGAATATTATGGTTGATTATAATCACAGAATATTAAAATGGCCAAATTCAGAACAGCTCAATATTACGGACAAAAAGACAGTTAGTTTGTGGACTTGCACATATTTGCCAACAAACAACAACAAAGAGTGAGAGACAAGGGAGCTAGGAAAACGGGACGACACACGGCATATTTTGTTTACTGCATTCACAAAAAGTTTTACTACGAGAATGGATGTGTCGACTCTTACATGATGAGTTGATGGCGACTGACAAAACTATATGCATGTAGAAGAAGCAGAGCAATCATGAAATAGACAAATATAGTCAAATTCAATTTTTGTTAGTTCCCAACCTTCAATCAAATCACACATTTTTTCTTTTTCTATATCTTCTTCCCAATCTTTCTTTTTTTATCTTTCTCTCATAAAAATAACGTTATCTTTTTTTTTACGAATAGCATGATAAATCCCAAATTAAGCATATAGGTCCGTGTATAAATTGGTCATCATCGTTGTAATAAGCACACCTCATGCTGAGCAATATATATTCAATAAATTCATTTCGTTTTCTCTTCAATAAATGGCAAATATCTGGAAAATTAGGTTGAAAAGGGGCAAGCTCATACCACACAAGTGGCTTCATGCAATTTTCCCAACCGAGGCCTGATGAAGGGACATGTTTGCCTCCAGAGAAATGTCTGGATGGGTATTGGGATGCAATGTTCTTCATCAGCGGACTCTGGAAGGTCATCTTGCTGAATCACAACCATCTTGTGATCCGAGTGGTTAGCCTTACCACTCACAAGAAACCAAACCACATGCGGAGCTGCAAAAATAAATACAGAGGGAATATGATGTAAGAACACAAATGGTGAGAAAGATGATGACTGTAGTGGAAACTGAAAATGCAATAAAGATTAATTCTACTTAAACTTTCTCCTATATATTTTGCTATTATGTCCTTTTTATGAATTTCCTCTCCAAGAGGCAATTTAACTACAGGGGGAAAATAATTTCATGGTGCAAAAAAGTTGTAGGAAACTGCCATAAAATATAAGTAGTGCATCTGACATAACACAAATGTTTCTCAAGATCTGTATTTTCTCAAAGGAGGGATACAATGATAGGATACATTTTTACTTTGTGTACATCGAACAACAGAAACGTTTCCTTTCTCATCCAAAATGCTTTCACTGAGGCGGCTCAAGAATGTGATTTTATTGATTGAGTCGATCTCAGAAGGAGAAGCTGCTGGCTCAGCTTGTACGGCAGTTGTTTGTCCTATCTCTCCATCCAGCTTTCTCCTCGCTTTCTTCCTCCTCTTCTTCGTCTTTTGCTTCATGATAACAACACCTTTCAGTCTTCAGTACTCAACCAACAAACTCATTCACTTACACCGCATCACTCAAACTCTCTCTCTCTCTCTCATGGAGTCAGTCACGACGAGTGGAGGAAAAAGATTACTTTCTGAGAATTAGCACTTGTCCTCGCTTACGACATGCTTTATCTATTTCCCCATATCACGCTAGAGTGGGAGAGCGAAAGAGTACTCAGGACAAAAATATATTCTCGCCTGTCGACATCCAAACCATGCTAAATACTAACGGAGACAGTGGCTCATTAGAGGGAAATATGAGGGCAAGAGGAAAAAGCCAGAAAGGCAAGCCACTGGAGAAGAAGAAACAAGTTTCTTTTTTTAGCCAGGCTGTTGTTGGCTCACCAAATGCTAGCTAATTTCTCCTTTCCTTTCTTTTTGCATACATTTCTCATTAGCTCTCCTATTTCTCCGAAAACCTACACTCGTCCTTACAAAACAGTGTTTTCACTCCGAGATACATAAATATATTTTTATATACCAAACGGGAAAACCACGCCACCGTGTCTTGTCTCTTTCTAATCCACCTTCATGTGCATTCTTTATGTGGAGCATGCATATGCATGTGAGTGTGGGGATGTGGATATATCTATAGTGAAGTCGGTTACTTTCTCACAATCCTTATTTTTTCCCTTTTCTCTCTCCTTATCCTTCCTTACTTCCTTTGTCCAAAGTCATTTTTGCTTACACAAACAAAAAGCCTCACTAATACATAAACCTGTCTGCCTAAAACTTCTATAATATGGAAATATGTTTGTTGTCGAGGACACATAGCGTATAAGCAGTTATTTACTTATGTTTCAAATAATATATATAATCACGTGGTGAAGAAAAAGTGAGAAAGTAATTTAAGAATTTGGTTATGATTGTATGTGGAGATCGTTCGCAGGTGATGTAATTTGGTTGTCAGTATTGTATGATATATAATTGCGAAGTTGAAATAAATTGAAAGTTAGAAATTAAACCCTATCGTCCATAGTCATTACTGCTATCGAATCTGAATATCTGAATTAGTCAGTACGTTGTAACAAGTGGTCCTTCGAACTTTTGTAAACTAGTTCTATTTGGAAAATGGTCTTAACACGGGGTATGGCTAATGCTCTTGGGATTGAAGTTGGGCATGATAATGGGGTGGCAGGGACTGCTCCAAGGGCCCAGATTTCCCAAGGGAGCCATGCTGGTGCGGAACACCCAAATGGTGCTGAAAGCGACACATCAAGTGTGAAGAGTGTATATAGACTCATGGACTTAGGAGGAAGAGGGCCTGCAAGTTCCAGTCGGAATTCCACTTACAGCTCTAGTTCCAGCTCAACGAGGAGAAAATTGCAAGCTGCAAAACGGAGAGCCCAGCTGGAGAGGGAAGAAGATCTCAATCGTGTTCAATTGAAGGAGATTCAACGTCAACAGAAGCTCGCCGAATTGGAGGAAGACTGTCGTGACGAAGAGGAGAACGATGGAAGGTCAATGACCTCTGAATTATTTGAGGAAAACCATGGGCATGAAAACGCACAACTTCACCCTGGACGTTCTAATTGCCATGGAATTATATCAGGAGAGAAGCCTGGACATCTAGTGGAGCAATGGATACAGGAGAATTTGGTGCAAAAAGAAAACACCATGGATAAGCTTACCAATGCGATAGCAACACTGACGACAGCTGTTGCAAATAATTACAATGGATTTGACATGGGCTCAATTCTGGCAAGACAGACTCCAGCCAAGGATTTACCGGTGTTTAATGGAGATCCTGAAGAATGGCCTGTCTTCTTATCCGTTCTACAACGGTCAACAAATCAATGTCGTTTTACGAACGAAGAAAATATAAACAGACTTCAAAAATGCTTACGAGGGAAGGCAAAGGAGTCTGTTCAATCAATGCTAATTTCAGGATGTCCTTTTAAGGACATACTGGATGTGTTGGAACGACGCTTTGGAAGACCAAAATTAATCGTAAAAACACTAATGGATAAAGTTAAGCAGATAGAACCACCTCGGGACAATGGAGAAAAATTAGTCGATTTCTCTATTGCTGTTAAAAATCTCTGCGCAACGGCGGAGTCTCTGAATCAGATTCAATACTTAGTCAACCCACAACTTTTGGATGAATTAATATATAAACTACCTGGATACTTACGACTAGAGTGGGGGAGATACTCTAAATCAATTCCAGAGCATGACGTCAACATGAAAGACTTCTCGTTATTCTTGGATGATATTGCTGCAGCTGCTGTAAGAGTCAGTGATTGCTACACCTGGATGGATACTCCATCAAGAGAAGAAAATAATGAAGATTTTATGAAGAAAGGAAATCCCTGGATGAAGAAAGACGATTTTCGGATGAAGAAAGACGATTTTCGGATGAAAAAAGAAGATCTTTGGATGAAGAAAGAAGATTCGTGGTCAAAAATTGACGGTCAACAAAAAGAGATTTATGGTCCAAAGAAAGATACTTTCTCAGGATGCGCATTAGGATGCAGGTCTAAACACGAATTAGCTGCTTGTGAGAAATTTAGAAAAATGGAAGTACTAGATCGCTGGAACGCAGTCCGAAATTTTCAGTTGTGCTTTGTTTGTCTAAATGGCGGACATAGGTCTACGAACTGCAAGCTTCAACGGATATGTGGCGTTCTAGGTTGCGACAAAAGTCATCATCGTTTACTTCACGTAGAGAAGAAAGTCGCTGGGATTGCTGCAGAAGAGGACAGTATAATCGAAGTAAATGATATTCCAACCTCTACCGTCGGGATGAGTTCAGACCTAGCTTATGGCAAAGTTTTAATGCGAGTAATACCTGTGAAACTACGGGGACCTTCAGGATCAGTTGAAGCATATGCATTTCTTGATGAGGGATCAGCTGTTACCATGATTGATGAAAATGTTGCTCAAAAACTTAATCTAGAAGGAGAGAAATCACCGTTGAACCTAATGTGGATGAATGGAAGTGAGAGTTTAGATTCAACTTCAAGGAAAGTTAAAGTACATATAACTGGATTAAGTAAATCCTTCACTGAAGATGAACAGCCCGTTGAATTTTGCCTTCATAATGTACGCACAGTACGAAAACTCCAACTGCCTTCACAATCGTTGGATTCCTGCAAGTTGGCAAAACGCTGGAAACATTTGGAGGGGATACCTTTTGTCAATCTTGATGGAGCCAAACCGTGTCTGTTATTGGGACAGGACAACATAGAGCTCACTGTTGCCCGAAAAGTTGTCGAGGGTATCAAAAATTCGCCGATGGCGACTTTCACCAAACTAGGATGGGTTGTACATGGAAAACAACAAAAGACAGAAAACCTGGATGGAGTCATTTCGTGTGCTGCATTTTCAAAAAGTAGCGATGAATTACTTCACGAAATAGTAAAGGAGCAATTCAGACTGGATTCATTAGGAATTATTAGCAAGGAAAAAGTTCCTCGGTCCAAAGAAGATAGTCGTGCTGAGCAGGTGATGTTGGCAACTTCCCGTCGTGTAGGTGAGCGTTGGGAAACGGGTATGATATGGAAATCCGCTGATGTCACATTGCCAGAATCAAAGTCAGCTGCATTAAGGAGATTGTTTATACTGGAAAAGCAAATGGATAAGGACGAACATTTCGCCAACATGTACTGTAAGAAAATAGAGGAATACATAGAAAAGGGATTCTGTCATAAACTTTCATCTGGAGAAACAAAAATCAATTCAACTCGAATATGGTATTTACCACATTTCGGAACAACAAACCCGAACAAACCAGGAAAACTTAGACTTGTTTTTGACTGTGCTGCACGAACGAATGGAGTTTGCCTTAATGACGTGCTACTACAAGGCCCAGACTTGATGACACCATTAATATCTGTATTGTCACGGTTTCGACAACGGGAAATAGCTTTTAGTGGAGACATCCGAGATATGTTCCATATGGTGCGGATTATACAAGAAGATTTGCCGAGCTTGCGCTTCTTGTGGAGGGGAAAGGATAGGACGCAGTCTCCAGCTGTATGGAATATGGATGTTATGGTTTTCGGTGCCGTTTCATCGCCTTATCAAGCACAGTGGATCAAAAACACGAGTGCAGAAGAATTACGCTGTGACTTTGGAGATACTGTCAACGCAATTGTGGATAATCATTACGTGGATGACTACCTGGATAGTGTGTCGACTGAGGATGCTAGAAAATTCAGGATATCAGAGAGATTCACCGGAGGGGAGGTTTTGAAATCAGGAACTGGCTGAGCAATTCTGTGGAAGTGTTGAAGAAAATTGAATTAGATAAGAACATAGATTCAGCACTAGATTTCCACGAAAACGAAAAGTTAGAACGAGTCTTAGGATTGCAGTGGAATCCCAAAAGCGATACATTTCATTTCAAGCTTAATTTTCGTACCGTGAACGAAATATATTGCCAAAGGTATTCAAATACCGACAAAGCGTGAAATTCTCAAATTGATTATGAGTCTGTTCGATCCACTGGGATTTCTCTCTCATCTAACCGTACGGGCTAAAATACTTATCCAGGATATTTGGAGAACAGGAATAGGATGGGATGACGAGCTGCCAATTTCTTTGTCAGATAAGTGGATGAGATTTCTTGATCAGCTTAAGAAGATTCCCGAAGTTAAAATCCCAAGATGCTATGGTATGTATGTATCAACGGTAGAAGATATCCAGTTGCATGTTTTCTGCGATGCCAGTGAACAAGCCTTCTGTGCGGTTGCTTACTTGAGAGTCACTGGTGGAGAGAAATTGGGAAAACAAATATATACAAATATCGTCATTGGGAAAACCAGAGTTGCCCCGCTTCGGCCAACCTCAATTCCACGTTTGGAACTACAAGCTGCCTTAATTGGAGCAAGACTGGTGGATTTTGTGAAGAATTCCGTAGAATTGAGAATCAACTCAACTTTCCTTTGGACAGATTCGAAGACTGTTTTGTGTTGGATACGAGCTGAAGATCCTAGAAGATTTAAACCCTTCGTTGCACACAGGATAGGTGAAATTTTAGAACTAACTGACGTAAGCATGTGGCGTTGGATTCCAACATTGGAAAATGTTGCAGATGATGGCACCCGAGATACAAGCAAAGTCGACATTCTGCCGGAATCAAGATGGTTTCGAGGACCTGAGTTTTTGCGGTTTGAAGATGACGTATGGCCAAAGGAGATAGTTAAGTCGGTCGATGAATTATCTACTGAAGATTTGGAGTTGAAAAAAGAACCAGTATTTCTTACTCTAGAAAATAACTGGCTTCCAGAAGTGACGATGTACAGCAAGTGGATTCGCCTAATTAGAGTGACAGCATGGATGTTACGATTTATTAATAACATCAAGGATGCTGATAACCGAAGTACTGGGTATTTAAAGGTGCATGAGCTTGAGTCAGCTGTTACTGTTTGGATAAAGCAAGTACAGTGGGAATGCTTTGCTGAGGAAATTACTTGTTTGGAGAAAGGGAAACCCGTACCGAAAACAAGTCGCTTGTATACTATGTCACCGTTTGTGCATGATGGAATAATGAAGATTTCAAGCCGCATCATTAACTCCCCGGACGTACCAGCGTCTGTAAAAATGCCTATTTTGCTGGATTCGAAACACAATTGGAGTAAACTACTTCTTGATGACTATCATAATCAAGCTGGGCATCATGGACAGGAAGCTGTTTGTAACGAGATACGTCAAAAATACTGGATTCTGGACTTGCGCACAGCCGTGAAAAGTACATGGAAAAGATGCATTGAATGTAGGATTAAAAAGGCTGCTCCTGTTACACCAATGATGGCTCCATTACCGGATATGAGGATTACTAGACACGTACGTGCTTTCACTCATGTAGGAATTGATTATTTTGGACCGTTCGAAGTGATCCATTTACGAAGAAAAATGAAACGCTATGGAGTATTATTCACATGTTTGAAAACAAGAGCTGTTCATATCGAGGTAGCACACTCACTTACTACAGATGGAACGATCATGGCTTTGTGTCGATTTGTAAGTCGTCGTGGTGAACCAGAGGAAATATGGAGTGACAACGGAACAAACCTAAAGGGTGCGGATTCTGAAATTAGAAAAGCCTTGAGGGAAATTGACTATGATATGATCGCGACCAAGATGACCAGACGCGGCGTCAAGTGGTGTTATCTGGCTCCAGGAAGTCCGAATATGGGAGGAGCTTGGGAGAGATTAGTACGTTCTATGAAAGTCGCGATGGAAGCTATTCTTAAAAACCGAAGTTTAACGGACGAACTGCTGCAAACAGTTATGGTGGAAGCGGAAGCTAGTGTAAACAGTCGACCATTGACTTTCGTTTCCCTTGACAAAGATGATTGTGAGGCAATCACCCCAAATTGCTTTTTGATGGGTACAACAAGCGTGAAACAACCTCCTGGACACTTTATTGAAGCAGAACTATCATTGAAGAAACGTTGGAGAATGGCCCAATTGTTAGCAAATCATTTTTGGAAGCGATGGATTAAAGAGTACATTCCAACTTTAGCAAAACGGACTAAATGGCACGAGGATGGAAATCAAATGAAAATAGGAGATCTTGTTTTTATCGCAGATGGAAACATCGCCAGGAACAATTGGCCGAAGGGAGTTGTAGTTAAGGTGTTTCCCGGAAAGGATAATCGAGTTCGGGTCGCAGATGTGAAGACAGATCACGGAGTCTTCCGAAGACCAGTGAGTAAATTATGTCGTATTATTCTTGAAGACTTAGAGTGATACTCGGTTGTATCACTGGGGGGAGGATGTTGTCGAGGACACATAGCGTATAAGCAGTTATTT
>JAHZNA010000994.1:0-34050 GCA_027743935.1 Sinodicranocentrus sp. ZH6 | reverse complement strand
AGGTAAAATAGCTTCTTCTCATGCACTAGCTTGTGCTTTAAATGGGAAAATCAAAAGGAAACGTGTTTTTGTACCTTGGTCACGAATCCACGTGTCCAATAAATGTGTTCTCACTCTCGGAGCTCTCACGTCAAAGCTATTTTATTTGTTCTAGTAACCTCAAAACTTTCGTTTTTCTCAGCACTATCCCACCATCTCTGTCAATGCTAGTTAGCAAGTTGAGAGTAATTTAAAGAAAAAAAAATATACATAACTTTTTTGCTCTATTATGCGCAATCTAGGTTATGGGACTAATGTCTGCATTCGGACCGATTATCTACGCTGGATGTTTCGCTGCCACACTCTCTTCCGCTCTATCATGCCTTGTGTCCGGACCGAAAATGTTTCAGGCTTTGGGCATGGACAAGGTTTATCCTTACATGAGCAAATTCGGGATTGGCTATGGGAAAGCAGATGACCCATATTGGTCGTACGCTATTGGGTTCATCATCGCGCTCATATTCATTCTAATCGGTATGATTTCCCTTTTCACTCATAAATCTAGAAAATATCTCAAATCATTTAAGTAGGGAAATTGACTTTTTGCCTGAGTTACTACGATTCACAATGTCACCATATTCTATTCCCTCTCTAGCCTAGGGTGAATTTGTCTTTTAACTCAACAGGCCATTTTATATCAGGCCATTGAGATCTAATCTCAAACAGCAATAAAATTTCCTACAAGAGCATAATTTGGGTAACGACATGAGTACTTTATTCGACCATTTAGATGGGACGTTGAAAAAAGTGATATTTGAGTGGAAATATTATTTTTATCAGAGTAACTAGGAGTGTCACATGATTTCTAACATTAGAAATTGCTCCATACGCTTGTAGCACTAGACTCACTAGAGATTTCAAACGAAAATCCATTAATTTTATCTACATCTGATAGCAACTTGTAAGCCTCTGCAACAACGGAGAAAAAAGTATTTGCACTGAAAGTGTTGTCTTATCGTTTCCCATTTATTTACTGTGGGGTGCGCTTCCAAACTAAATAAAGAATACAATGCACGCATTCCACCATGTAAGGTAGTCTGGATATTGCAATCCGGAAATGGACTGGGATATCTTGTGCATAGCGGTGATTCTTATATTCTTGTAGAGTTATTGTTACTTTTCTGAGAAAACACCACTGGAGCAAGTATCTTTGGTAAAAAGAGAAGTTTTCCCAGTACACATGAACATCTACTCATATGATTGGATAAGGTGAAACAGGAAAAGAGGATAGTTTCGGATTTTCTTCATATGCTGTTCTTTTGTTATCTTTTTGTTAAAAACCTGGGAACTACGTGAGATATATAGGCGGCACATTTCTCCAACTTTTGGACGGTCTGATACAAAGCCGGAAACAATAATACTCATGACTTGATATATTGCCAAGTTTCGTGTCTTTTATCTAGAACATCATCTTTTTCTGCTGATATCATCTTTGCTCCCATTGTGAAAAATGTGTATTTTATTGAAAGAGCCGAGGAGCAAAGGTAGTTTATAAAAAGAATGGAGAAAGATAATGGCTCCGTTTCCAAAAATATTTATTGCAGTAGGAAAGAGAAATAGAGAAATAGAAAGGGACAGGAGGAAGTCTCAAATCTGCAGTTACCTATAGGGATGGATGTAATGCTAATGCATTCTTTGAGTAGACTTGAACCATCTAGATATAAAACGATGTTACAATACTTTACGCATGAATCATTCGGATTGAAAAATATGAGTTTGTACGAAAGAAATGAAAAAAAATCAGCATTTGTGGTAAATTTGGATATCCAGTCAGAACATATTTGAGATCTATATAACAACCTGTACAATTAGTTTAAAAGTTTCATTTACTTTAATTTTCATATTGACGTCGATATCATTCATTGAAATGTTCCCCTGGTGTATGCAGCCGATCTGAATGCGATCGCTCCACTAATTTCCAACATGTTCATGGTGACCTACCTCCTTCTCAACTTAGCCACTTTCCACGCCTCATTAATAAAGCCTCTAGGGTGGAGACCAACTTTTAAGGTAAGTTGACAACAATTAATTGCTCACATAAACTATCATAAGCTTACAAACCAAAAATGAATATGTAGCCGTGTGGTTCCAAGATAAATTGGAGTTATTCATGTAAACGAAACTCGTTTATTATTTCAATCGTGAAAGAATAATCGAGAAGCGTAAAACTTATTCCTGCGCCATAACGAGCACTCATTGGAGTGCGAAATGATTTACAAAATTTTAGCCTGTTTTCCATAACCCGAAGCTTATATTTTCTTTTACAGTATTACAACACCTGGGTGAGTTTGATTGGAGCAATTTTATGCTTGGTTGTAATGTTTTTAATGAGCTGGGTCACAGCTTTGATTTCCCTTGGCTGTGTTGCCGTCCTATTTTTCGGTGTCCTCTACAGGAAGCCAGGTGAGTGGTGAGAATTGTGCTTATAAAACTACATTTTAATTTGACTAAAAGGACGTTTCCACCCTAAAAAACAATATAGGTTTGCCTAGTTGACAAGTATTTTATTGATGAATGCACCGAGCACTCTTTGCCTCTTTTAATTCAAAAGCAATTTATGAAAATATTTTTATAGATCTCAATTGGGGAACGTCACTTCAAGCGCAGACATACAGTGATGCGTTGAGTGCTCTAGAAAAGTTGGCAGTAACGAAGGAGCACGTGAAAAACTATCGCCCGCAAATATTGTGCCTTACAGGTAACAAAAAATGATGTGCCAGATATTCCACACAAATATACATTTACATACCTATCAACGTCATTCACAATATGGTTGAGTATCCTTGTCTCTTCAATGTACTTTCTATCGTTGAACTGGACAGACTTATGGAAAAGTTTTTTTTAGAAGGAAAGCCACTTTCCTCTCAATATTGCTCTTCCTCTCGTATTCCTTCCTTTACTCATTTAGAATGTTGACTATGACAATGGCATGCTTGACTTTCAATCCCATTTCTTGTTTATTTCTTGTCCCATCCAAGGAGTCCCATCAAATCGACCGGCTCTTGTGGACTTTGCTTATTTGCTGACAAAAAACCACTCGCTGCTAATATGTGGACATATTGCCAAGGAGCGTCAAGCCCCACGAGCCCGAAAGGTCATCATTCAAAATGGATACGAGTGGCTGCAACTTCGCGAAACGAAAGCTTTCTACGTGATGGTGGACAATTGTAGCTTTGATGAAGGTGCCCAGGCACTCATCCAGGCAACTGGAATTGGAAAACTTGCTCCGAATATTTTACTCATGGGATACAAAGAAAATTGGCAGACTTGTCCACGAGAAGAAGTTCAAGACTACTTTACCGTTTTACAGTTAGTACATTATTTATTGAGCGAGGAAAAAAAACTCATACTTTATTTTAGATTTTTTCCCGTCTTGCTCTCAGTCACCCCCCCCCCCACCATCTCGACTCAATCATCCTCTTTTTCTGTTGAAACTGTTATATGACATGGATATGTTTTTATGTGGTTTCTGCGTACGGATATTCATCCTAGAAAAGAAATGTATTCTGGCATGAATGCTCATTTCATGAACACGCCAAGGCAGTTTTTTTCTTCTCCGTGGGTACTTATTCTTCAGAAGTACTTACTGATTTGATAACACCAACCACACTATAAGTAGGTATTTCCCATCCTACCAATTTGTAGTGGTTTAGAAGTTATTTTTTGCTGAACCACTGAAAAAAACTTCTTTTCTCCTATTTTTGCTGCTTTCTCTCTCTCTCCTTCAGAAAAACTCTCGGTACCCCTAGCCCTTGTCGTCATCTTGGGTGCTTTTTCGTCGCATAGCCTACTTTTCCTACGATTTTTTCATCTTCCTTCATACTTGCTTCTAATCTACTTTAACTCTCTGGAATCCTTTTCCTATATTACTCTTTCTCATAACTTGGCTCTGGATCCATGGCTTTAGCTAACTTTTTGCTCTACTTGAGCAGCTGGAACGTTGGTAAACCATTTTTACCATTAGTATTACTTCTTTGATTCGATTTTGTTGCGGTCCTGCGGTGGTGGTTTCTCCAATTTTCCCTATACTCCTTAATCCTATTGCCAGGGTGAGAACTCATTCTCTCGTGGTTCTTATCTCGCCAGAGCAAATTGGCTTAATGCGAGATGGCTCTATTATAACTGAAATATATATTGGCTCTTTTTAATATGCACATGTTGACGCAGCAAAACTAAATAGCAAAGTCCGAATCAACCAAATAAATGGACAAGAAAAAAAATCACGCCAAGTTTGAGAAAATCTTATCCCGACATGTGTACCGTATCTAGTCAAGTGTCATGTTTCCCCTTGAAGCGAAACTCGTTTAGTTCTCGTTGAAAAACTTTTTCCCACATTTGAGTAGCTTTTACCCCCGTAATTCACAAGTATATCGCATGAGTGGAGCTGAGACTTGATTGCGAAATGGGCTTATCTTATTTTAAATTGCGCGGATTCTCGTAATTTTCCAGTGAAGCATTGGACAATTACATGGCGATAGCCCTTTTACGCGTGAAAGGAGGTTTCAACTGCTCCCAGTATGTTGGACCATTAGCCACAAGGCCAGGGGAAGGCTTAGGGTTAACAAAAGGTAGCTCGGAAACCAGTCTCGGTTACGACAACCACGGGCTAGAATTGGACCCAGATGTTCCCTCTAGTCCTGTGGTTAGCGACTTTAGAACACCCCAAAATCAACGAAAGCATCAGTCAGCAGTAAGCCACCTCAAGTTTGGAAGGAAGCGGAACAAGTCGGCTGATGATCTTGATGCTACTGGGATCTACAGGTAATGATGATAGAATTTGTCATTAGCGAAGTGACACAAGCCTTGTGGAAATTACGTAAGACTTGTATGATGATTAGAGTTGAGAAGGGAGAATACGTGTTCTCTAGCTTATGCATATGGTCGGAAGATTCCCTATCCATTTGTTACTCGAGAACTTTGTCTGCTGAACAAAGAGACTGAAAATCGGGATGACTCTTGACTAGCAAACTCTTGTGGAAGCACAATGAAATCGTTGGTAATGAGAGGAAATGCTCATCTTAATCACCGTTATCATATTCCATTTAGGAGAGAGCTGTTCACTTCAGTTTTATTTGGAGCAAGTGCGATAATAGCTGTTCACTTTAGTTTTTAGCTTTATCTTTTGCATATTAGATTTTTCACGTAGCCACCACGAGGTTATTTTACTAGCCAGAGTCAGCTTTATTTGGTAGTCTCTCTGGTGTTACGTTTTATGGAATCATTTCACATTATAAAATTGCTCACTTTCATGCTCTTCCACACAAGAAGTATGTAGAGACGAAAAGGATGTTTGATGTTGTTATACTTTCTCCACTTTTAGAGATGCTGACGGATCCGAGTTGCCAAAAGACATTATCGCCAACCTTTCCATGTTCCATACAAAACAAGGCCATGGAAACATTGACGTTTGGTGGCTGTACGATGATGGAGGTGAGTAAAAGCTGTTTTTCTGCCTTGCATTACCTTCTCTAACGATAGTCATTAGTGTTTCTAGTTTGCTCGGCGTAATTGAATGTTTTCCTAAAATCCTGCATTTAACTCCATTACCATCAATTACAACGACGAGATGAGGACTAAGTAGATTTAATTGATTTCTCGGTGATTACATTACTGTCCATATATGTTAACACTGAAAGATGTAATGAGGAGTTAACTAGCTAGGAAGAAGAATGTTGATGGAATTATGATAAAACTAAACGATATCCTAGAGCCTGCCATATTATACTGTATACTCCCGTAATTGCTTTGATATACCTAAAGCATTCGTTCCAAACAAGCCTGTCATCCTCTAAAACATGGATGATGGCGGAAAAGAAAAATATTTTATGGTGTAGTGAAAAGTAGGCTGCTTATAGTTTTTTAGAAAAAAAAACTTTTCATAGGTACTCATTTTCTCTTTCATCCTTTCCCCCTTTTTGGTAGACTCGTTGTGGTATTATTTTGAGAATTCATAGAACACTACGTTTTACACCCGTTAATTGGAACCTTTTGTAATGGAAGCATAGGTGGAAGAGGACCATGAGTGGGATGGGTTTGCTAAAAGCAAATATAATTGGGCTAGTCTTGCTCTTTCTCTGGTGGATTTTAAACCATACAACGAACAAAATTGTCTAACTTCCTGATTTAAAACTCATCCGTTGGTGGTGTATATACACACTTGTAGTTTAATGATGGTTTACAAAGACTCATTAGGCACGTTTGGCAACGTTGATGTTGCATGTGGAAGGGTGCGTATGGTGCATTTTGTAGAAACACAAGTTTTCCTCATTCTTTCACTCTCGGATAAAACTTTCTTTTTTCAAAAGAGTTTGACGATGAGTGAGATTTATCCTGTATAAATTTCCACCCTCTGGATGGATTTATACATGTATACTTTGTAAGTGGAAAGATATCCTAGGTTTTAGGTCATAGTTGAGAGTATTTGCTTTAAATGAGTGGTGTATGTCGTTCCCTTACTAGTGTTCCCTTTGATATGCTATAAGTTTGCGAAATCTTGTCAAAGGAAACATCTTTAATGTACATATAAGCAATGTAGAAGACTAAAGGGTACTAGAGGGATATCAACTTGAGCATGTAACGCTTTACTATGTAGTGAGTGGTGCTCCTTGAGAGAAAAGTGGGAAAGTAAGTACCCTCCTACTGTGAGTCGACAACTTCTTTTTACACAATCTACAATTTCATTCTCATTCTCACTTCTTTCACAGTTGCCCGTATATTGAGTTATTTTTCGTTCGAAAAAAATTCTCTTCGTACTCTAGTGCACTGCGGCAGTTGCAGTTTGTCGTATTGATCAAAGTTGGGAGTACGGATTTTGCGAGATCTCTCTGAATTCCCTTCCTTAAAGATATTAGGGCATATCTCAAAATATTTACAACTTTGGATTTCCATGAAACAGTTGAAAACTATGAGATTTTTCTCTTATGGCTTCTTTCATTGTCGGCCATTTTCTTTTCTTTTTCTCCAGCGACAAAAAAATTGTGCATGTGAGTCCTCATCTGAGATGAAATTTGGCGGGGTGATGTCTCCGGAGTTATTTTACCACAAGAAAAAGAAGAGATAAAATCTCATGTAAAAGGGCAGTTTTAAAAAAAGGAAATTTTCCACGAAAGGTTCTAATATTACGATTACACGCAGTCTGAATCTGACAAGCGTATTATTTTTGAAAGTCTTGCATGGTGGTCTTACTTGCTTCCTTTACAATCCACCCCACATTACATTTCACCTCATCTCTCCCACATCTTTTCAAGTTCATGTGTAATTTTTAGTATCCTCATGCCTCATGGGATTACCTTAGCTTAGCAAAATGTCAGTCTCACAAAACTACAAAACCTTTCCCATCTAATTCTGGCCCGGATGTGAGCCATCTTATCTCGCATGCCAGCCCAAAAAAACCTCCTACATATGTGTACCTTTAATCGCTTCCATTTTCACTATTCCCCATTCCACGCCTTTCCCCCCACACGTGTAGTGTTTCCTTCCTCTTCGTTATGAAAATGTTTGCGTTCCCATTTTCCCCCTATCTCGCTTTTCTATAATAAAAACTCGTCGGGTTTAGCTTCAAGCTTGCATAAGGTGAAGCTCATTATGCATTAGTGTCAACTGATGAGACCTGAGTTGGGAAGAAAATGATGTATTTATATAATGCTCTCCCATGCTCAGTGTTGATGTTGACAGTGGTAGTGCGAGATAGGAGGAATGTAACAATAACAATGTTATCCTGCTCGATAATAAGTTTCACTTCTGTGTAGCCACCTTGGAATAACATTATAGAAGCGTACTCAGCATGCATCTTTTTCCTCCTTCCCTTTTCTCCATTCATCCTTTATGAGGACTCCTTTCGAAATCCCTTATTAACATCTGTCAGTCTCACAGCAAAAAGGACTAAGGAGATTAAATTTAAAGTTTCCACAAACCTCCTTCCGTACAGCTCACACAGGAGAATCTGTTGTAATGTACGCTAGATACCGTACACTCCTCGTCACCTCTTTAAACACACATATAGCAGTCAAATCAAAAGCGTAGAGACTTGCTCTCTATGAATTCATGCCAAAATGTCAAACATTTCGCAGGAAAAAGGAAATTTGAAAGGTTTTTTTTCTTCACTTCTTCTCCATGAGACACTTCCAGTCGTTGTCGTTATTATTGCAGGAAACTGCTGGAAACTGCATGTGAGAACCAGAGAGAGAGGTATCTCATTATAAATGAGACATCTGCATTCATGCACCGTCTATTATACTTTCATTCGTTGAACATCGTCTACATATCAATATACACCGTGTCTCCGATTTTTTTCCTTTGTCTGCTTCGCCCCCTTCTTCGCCTTGAGTTTGTTTCTCCAATAAAAATATCCCTTTTTAATACAAGCGAACATTTTAATGTGATATATAAATTATTGCTCTTGGAGAAAACTTGGTATTTATGTAGAGATGAAACGTTACCGATCATAAAAGCTCATTTTTTTGCTTCTCTCCTTCAAAAAAACTGTTGAAATAAATCCTATACATTTTTAATTTGTTCCAGGTCTCACGTTACTCCTTCCGTATATCATCAACTCAAGGAAGAACTGGTCGACTTGCAAACTTCGTGTTTTTGCTTTAGCCAACAGAAAGGATGAAATGGAACAGGAGTTGTGTGGGTAAGAAAGTACTTTTGACTATTTTTTTTCTCTCCCTCGATTTTTGATGACATTTCTCCTTACCCTTTTTTATTGTACTTTTCCCCCTTCTATTATTGCTTTTTCATTTTGTCATCAATGAAAATATTTATTACGTCTCATACACAATTATGGGAAGGTATAAGTTTCGCTTTCCTATTTCCCCTTCATAACATAGTCATCAAAAGGTTGTAGACTTACCTGAGCACTATAGCTTTTCATATAGTTTTGATCACTAAGCTATCATTATTTTTTGCATTCAAATTGTCCGTGGAGATATTATTATGGAATATAAAGGAAAGGAATGATTTTTCTTTCTATTTACGAGGTCACGAAACAAGAATAATGTCCAATGCTGTTCCTCCTCTATTTGAGTTTCTCTTGTGTTCATATGCCATATTCGTAGAGTTTTTTTTTCTGTAATCCTTTCAAACTTTTACTTTACGTGCATGACTAACCCTTTCACCTTTTTGAGTTGAGTATTAAATATATCTGCATATGCTGCATATATTATTAGTATTCTTAAGTGGAGAGTACTCGTTGGAGAAGATTGTAGATGCATTGAAGCACAAGCATACCTGATAGAACTGATGATTGGGTTGATTGGTAAAACTAACAAAATCCCAGATGAGATCCGTTCGTAATTTGATAAGCGGTGTGCTGACATCGTTATCTTGGCGAATAATTTATGTATGATGTCAGTATAGAAATTTTTTAACTGTATCTCCCTCCCTTGAAGAAAAGGTGTATTTCTTTCACTTCCACCCACACCATGACACGCTCCTCTGCTTTCCATTTCAGGAGCGTTTCTTCTTTTTTGTGTGCTCTTGGTGTATTGATGCAGGTACAAAGGGGAAAAAGGGAGAATGCGTGGTGAATTTTTTATGGCGTATTTTATCGTCTCGTGGAGCTTGCAAACTTTCCTTTTACACGTTTCACGTGTATGCTTGTGATGCTTCCACATTCATTCATTGTTTGGAAGAAAATAACATCGTAAATTGTAGCACAGCCTGAGGTAGAAAAATGGGCACGGGAGGGAACACCATAACAATAGGCAAAAATATACAGAGCGTCTTGGAAAGAATGAGTTGTATTCAAAGAAGAAAATTATTTATAGGATCATGATGTAAATAGAAGAAGTGTACCGTGACTGCTTCTAAATAATCTGGTCACTAAGTGAAAGATGGCTAGCTCAGGTTAGACTCTTTGAAAGCATTGGGGTTACTGCGGAAAAAACAGCAACATCATTATTGTCATCTAATGCCCACACAGGGATAAAAATATACATAAGGCAATATCCGAGAGAAGCACAAAGATCATTTGTCAAGTTGTCATGATGGGGTAATCCAAGTTTTTTATTTTCTTTCTGACATGATAGAGTGGTGACTGTGTGTGTTTGCTCTGTGGGCGGTGAATTGATAAAAGAACAATGTTCGTCACCATTATTATCGAGCTTTCCAGAGAAAATCTACACAATCTAACTTTTCCCAAGTCGAGTTCTATTTATCTAATCAGATAGAAAATGAAAGTGGATTATAGCCTCCTTCTTGGTAATGCACGTGTGTAAGGCTCTTTTACTTGAAGAAAAATGTTATTAGTTTCCAGCCAGGTAATTTATATGCAGTCTTGAATAGCTGCAAATATTTCCAAAATTAGGGGATCTTCTCAGAAGAGAAAGTGCGAAATAGATTGAATGGGTTTAGGGACTAGCAGCTGATTTATTTATTACGTTATAAATTAAAATCCACAGCTTTGATAAACTAATAGACAGGGATTTTGCGGCATCATGTTGAAAACAGGATAACGAATGGTATATGATTTCCGCAGACTTGAGCCCATTCTCATGTTTAGTTTCTTTCTTGAGGGATATATTACTTAACTCACCTTTCTCCCAGTATTGGATTCCCTGTTGTTTTCTCCTCAGTGGTAAATTGCTCACACATCCTTTGTTTTCTATCTCTTACACAACCCAACTTTCTCGATGGGATGGAACAGAATGACGTGAAGGTATAATGTCTACATTTTGTGGGAAAAGTTGTAGCCTTGTGTGTGTGTGTGTGTTTACCATATACACCAGTATTAGCCGAGTGATTCATGTCTGTATAAACGTGAAAGATTTCGAGAAAAGCCATTTTCCTTTCATTGCATCTTCTTCTTACCATTTGCCCTCTTTTCCTTGCCACTTGGAATAGGAAAAGTGAAAGAAGAGAGAAAGAGGAAAAGGCATTGCATTGCGACATGTAGTTTTCCTCTTCATTTTTGATTAGCTCAATACCCCTGCAATGTGAAAAGGGCTTGAGGGAGATGGAAAGAATGGCGTGTGTGTGTGTGGTAGTGGTAGTGGGTATAAAAAGGTAGCTAAGTCAGACCTCTTCTATTTCCTTTTCCAGTTGACAGTAATGGGCTTTACCTTACACAATAATGACTCTTACTTAAGCAGATGGCGAAAAGGAAGCTGGAGAAGAGGAGCATTTTTAGTCTTTTATTCACAATACACCTAGCTTCCCTTTCCTTAGAGAAAAAACTGCATGAGTTGTAGATACTCACATAGTCACATATGTATATGAGCATGTCTGTGTGCGAGAAATGTAGGTTATTTGTGTAGTTTATTTATTTTTCATGTTATTTTATTTAATATACACATATGTACTTACTTCCACTCTGGGAAATAACCTTTGATTTCTTTACTCGGAAGGATGAATCTACACGATGTATTGCTTATTATAGTATGTAATCCATTGTGTTTTTCGTTTTTTCAATTCTCACAGAATGGCTTCTCTCCTGTCGAAATTCCGGATTGACTACTCGGATCTAACCCTGATCCCTGACATCACGAAAAGAGCAGAGGAAACCACAAAAACATTCTTCAATGGTCTCATTAAAGACTTCAAAGGGGATCCCGAAGATAGTGGTACGTCTTTTCATGTTAAAGTTAATCTCAGGAACAATAACAGGAAAAAGAAGGAGGAAAACAAGGAAGAGGAAGAGAATACCATGTTATAATAACCTGAATCGTAAAAGTAGAGCATTTCTGCCAGCGGTTATAATTCACATTCACAACTACATAAAATACTTTCACTCTACCTCCATGTGCTGTACAAAATGTCATGCTTTTGTTGAGGAAGAAGCTTGTGGTGGTGGTGGTACATAAATTTGGCGGTCTCACCGACACAAGCATAGAACGTGAAAAGGTGGCTGAGACGCTTTAGGCTTTTCTTTTGCAACCTTTGTTCATTTATCTTGAAAAGGCATTTCTTGGTATGCACAACTGCAAAAGAATAACATGTGCCAGTGACAGACTAACCAACTTGCTTCCGTCACCAGTCCATACAATATGCGTGGATAGTGTGCACGTCAATCAAATCAGAGTGACGTAAGCATCTACCACGAAAGGAGGTGAAAATCTATTTTGTGTGCATTCCGGGAAATTAATGCTCTCATCCTTAAATTATCTGTGTGATTAAAAAATAGCTGCACGAAATTCCGTGAACGTCATCATACTTTTCCCGTATTATACCACCTAGAGAGATTATTGTGAGAACGGGGCAAGCATGTTAAAAAGATTTAAGAGTCTTGATGGGAAAGTAGCACTTGATTATTAGTTACAAGAACTTGAAAAAAGTTGTAAGAGTTTCGTTTTCATTTTATCTTTTATTTCGATTTTCACTGTAAATACTCATTTTATTTGAATGGATTCTGAGAAAATGAAAATAAGTATAAATTAATGATTCCCATTTTACCTTTCTCTTTTCTTCAACTTCATTCTCCATAATGAATTTCATCGCTCTTTCCTCCAAGCAACGAAATAGGATCAGATTCCCTTGCTCAAGAAAGTAGGAGAGAAGAGAGGAAGAAAAAAATCTTTACAAATTGTGTATATTATGAGGCTCCTAATACGAATAATATTATACAATACAAGTACCTGGTAAAGCTTATGAAGTGTAAAAAAGAATAAAAAAAGTGAAAACGAAGCGAGAAATGAAAGATCTATTCTTCTGATTGACTTTCATTTTCCATTCCTATTTTATCCTCCTTTTCTCCTTACTCTCTTTTTCTTCTCTACTCCATTTTATCTTTTCATCTCGGAAAAAGTTGTTAGAGTCAGATGAAAAAGTTTGTTTTCCCTTCTTGAATATGTCTATAGTCTATAGTGACTATAGTTCTCTTTTGGAAAATTGACAGGGGTTCTTGTGTGAAGTATATGCTTTTTAAAAAACTTTCAATTTCATTCAATCTCATTGTAACTGAGCGGAGTGAATATCTTTCTTCTAGAATGTACAAAAGCTGTTCAAATCTCTCATAACAGTATTGACATAAAGAAAATCTAATATTCGAGTGTTTTTTTGTTCAAAGGGAAGGTGAGTAATATCACCTGGTAGAGAAATATTTTGGGTACTTTATACACCCAAATTCAATTTTAAATATAATGAAGAATGAGGAGTTTTCCAGGTACAACAGATAATAGATTTCAACTTGTAGTTGATGGCTTGCAAAATGAAAAAGATGGAAATCAGTTTGATTTTTAGTGGTGCATATATTAATAAAAGTTGCTCATTGTGGTTGGATTTCCTTCAGAGTGAATTAAGCAAAGATAACTAATTCGTTTTTGCACCACTTCTCGCTTGATTTCATCCAGCTGAGGTGAGTTAATAGAGAGGAAAGAGTGGGGACGCATATTTGCAAACTGATCAGGAAAAATCCTTGAATCTTTACAAAAGTTGGAGAAGACACTATGAAAAAATGTAGCAAACTCGACCTATTTATTTTATATTATGTTGTTAAGTGCCGTTGAGAAAAGAATGAGCTCTAGAGGGACATAAGTTTTCCAGACAAAGAATACACTTTAGCAAAGTAAAAGGGGAGAAAAGTGGATTGCAAAGAGGAAATTGTAGTGTCTTCACCGTTTTTCATTCTTTTTTTCACTTCCTGTTCTTTTTTCCAAAGTTTCTCAACATCTATCAACGCTAGTTGGACCTGTAACTGTATACGCTTGTCTTGCTTTTACCTGTTCTTGTGTGTTCCTTGTCGTTTTTTTATTTGCTTTGCTTGCGAGAATGATGAGATTTTTTTAGAAAAAGGTTTTCCGCGTCGAAAGAAAAAGTAGATGACAAGATTGGTTTCATTTGACTTCATTTTGGCCACTACTCTCTTCAAGATCAGCTGAAACAGCAGCAATAAGATAAGGGGTGCGATGATAAGAGGAAGGAAAAAGTAATTTCATGGCAAAAAGTAGTTTCCTTTTTAAGTATGTACATCAACTTCATCTTATACGAGCTTGAGGACATACTATTTTTACCTGTTTCTTAATAGAAAACGAGTGGATGAAAGGAAATAAGGTTGTATTGATATAGACTCCTACTTATGTCCATATTGTGTATACATTTCTATATAATAGCGCACTGAAGTGTGTTTTCTACCAGGAAAGCATGTACTCATCAAGGTATACACGGAACCACTTGAAATGATCCTATTTTGTGACAGTAACACAAATTGTGTGCTCTCTCACGTTAGAGTCAACAACTTTCGAGAACTATTTGACAATCTTTTTTTTTCTTTTTCACTTACGAGGTCTCTTCCTCACCCGATGGAAATCCTATAGTTTTTAACTTTTATTTTTATTTTATACACTGTCGACCTGAGCATACGTTAAAAATCTAGAAAATGGATGTACGTGTTTAGCAAGAGAAAAGAAATTATGGTGACTGTCTGCAAAAAAATGCAATTTAGACAAAATTTCATACCGTAGAAAGATTGCTTAATGAAAACTCAGTTTTCTTCAAACTGCCATTCTCGCCACTCACCACTTTCTCCGATTGTACTGGAGTAGGTTAGTATATTACAATTCAGACAGTGAGGGAAGGTAATATTGTTAGCTTTCCCAAGCCTCAGCAACCTCACAACAATAAAGTTTATATTTGATGTTTGTTTGTTTCTGGGAATCCATGTATGTATGTGGAACAGGGAAAAATAAAACTAGAATAGCTTGAGGCTGGTAACTGGTAAATTTTTCGCTGAAATGAGCCTCCCTTACGTGTATGTACAGGTAGTCCCTTGTCGAATAAAACAACGTAATGCTTTTCCCTTCGCGGTATGTAGTTTGGAATTTAAAGTATAAATTCTTTATAACGTGAAACTCTGGGAATAGGGTTAGGATTCTTGTAAAAAATTGTACTACCTAGTAAAACAGGATTGTGTGGGAAGTGGGGTGGAAAATGGAGGAAATTTTATATGATGTAAAATATGCACCGGAAGTTAAGTACCCTGAAAACGACAGAAAATTGGAAGGGATTGACAATCTGACTTTTTTATGATTTATCTTCATCTTCTCCTGTCTGTCTCTCCTCATTTCAAGCTACTCGTCTTATCCGATCTGACTCAACACGATTACTTTTTTACATAAGGTTTTCAATATGTTATTGAGACATCCTCCAATCGTCCTCTACACGTCACTCTTCAAGCTCCTAGAGATTCCTTCTTTTCACTCACTTTCATAGAGTTCTAGTAGGGTATCAACAGAATTTCTTTGAAATATAGTTATTACTGTGAGAAGAGGTGGAAACAATGATGAACGGTTGTGTCTCCGTTTTGTCGTAGATCTCTTTGTCATTTGAGAAACTAACAGATTTTCTGCTGACTGGAGTTGAGCTTGTTTCGCTGACATGCTTTTTCTCTTGTTCCCTGGTTATATATTTTTTTTTACTTTTTACGGCTTGTAAAATTTGTGGATTATTGTAATGAGAATTTTCATACATGCGCTTTCCAAATGTAGCTGTGCAGGTGAAATTATATTTTCCCGTGGTTTCTCGAGTGTGTGGTGTGGTGCATTATGGAAAACGATTTTTTCTGGAAATGTAGACTTACTTAGAGAAAAATTTAACTGACAGGCTTGTCTTATTGGCAGAGAGAAGTGAAGAGATATGTACATTTTCTTCTCCTATAAAGGGATAATGGAAATTAGTTCAAAAATATATGACTCACTTTCCCCCGCTCTCTCTCGCCTCCTCAGAATTCTTTCCGTAAAAAACTAACGAAGATTGAAAGTACTAAAACTTTGTTTGAGATTGAAGTTTACTTTGCTCCAAGTGAATTGTAAACGGAAAAAAGAACTTGTAGCCTGTAGGCCCGTCAACCATCACAACCACACCTTGGAGTTATTTTCTCTGGTTATTTTACTTTTACTACTGGATACTCGTTCCCTCAAAAGATGCCCATGAGTGAAGAAAAAAATGTTTGTTTTCTTAGTGAGTCTTTTACATATTTCAAGTCACAAGATGTATCTTTCTTTAAAAAACATTTTCTTTTTACGTAAATGTGAGGGCAGTTGAGAGAAAAATTGCTCACGAGCAAGTTTAAATTTTATGATTAGTAGTGTCATGTTGTAGCGGTAGAAATAGTGGTTTACAAGACGTTTTCTTCCCGTCGATGACAATACGAAGGAAATGAAGGTGACAAAATGTTATGGGAGGAAATGTAAAATATCACAGCATAAAATTTGTTTGTGTCGTGTAAAGGGACACGGAGTGGTTGAAGTCGTAAAATACTTTGTTTACTGCTTTTCTCCTCTCTACAAAGAGCGGAGAGTTTTGTAAAGAGGCATATACATATTACATACATTGACTACGTAAGGATTATATATAATAATCATATTATTTATGAAGAAAAACATGGGATATAGGCATAGGTAGCTTTCTTCCATGAGTAGAAGGAAAGCTCATCAATTTTGAAAAAATACTAGCATTCCATAGAGTTTGTAGGATATCCAGGTTTTTAAATTCGATCGAAGGTTGCTCAACGCCGCATCAAAAATACCTACTACTTGAAGGAGTAGAAAAGTTTAAGATGACTACCATACGCAGCGAACTTAATTTGAGAATGTATAAGTTTCCTTGAAAAAATTTACAGATCAACCAGAGACAGTAATTGGGGATGCAGAACTTTTGGCAATGAAGGAAAAAACCAATCGTCACATGCGGCTACGAGAACTTTTATTAGAGCACTCGGCAAGTTCCAATCTCATCGTGATGTAAGTAATATACCGCATAAACTTTGTTCGAGAGGCACACACAGCACACTCACGATCAGAGTTGATTTAAAAGTTGAAGTGAAATAAAATATATAATTTTTGTGTGTCATATCGTTCACTGCATATGTTCTCCATTTTTCATTTTCTCGTAGGACTCTCCCTGTTCCGAGGAAGGGGACAGTGTCTTCTGCTTTGTATATGGCATGGCTGGAAACATTAACGAGGGACATGCCTCCATTCCTTTTGGTTAGAGGAAACCAGTCTTCAGTCCTTACATTTTATTCATAAAGTGATGCATTCCACAGCTATATCGTACGTTATATGGACGTGTACGTGCTGATTAACGATTCGTCGCTCGTCTTCCATGAATATTTACAAGTGCCTTTGCAATCCAGAGCTCGTCTGCTTTAAACTAATATAAATATGAAACTATGCATATGTAATGAGCACCTGCCAATCATTTTTGTGTCCTTGGTGTGCTCATTACAAACTTACTAAGGAACATTCATATACACATTTAGAGTTATATATATACATACAATAACCATTATATTATAAAAGTATTTTATTTTAAACGTTAATAAATATATTATGGCTTTGTTGAAAAATATTATGCATTTTTCTCGTTGTTCAGCGTCCATTTGTATGAGCATCCATGATCTACTGTCCCGATTTTTAGGTTAGGTGGTGAAACCCCACGCACGTTAAGTGGGGATCGAAGACATCGAAATGCGTTTCTAGAATTTTTGTGCTTCATACCAAAAGTGGGACAGTTGAGTTTTGGGCCTTGGGTATGTTGCGTAGAAAATGTTGTAAAATTGCATTTGTTGAGTCCGAATGTCGTCTGGAAATGGGGTACTGTTAGTAAAATTTCATATTCGTCGGCACGATTTCCATGTTGGAAAAAAATATTAATTTATTCAATTGTGTTTCATTCTTGCATAATTTATGAACACTGCTGAGCTCGGAAAATCAATTGTATGTAATGTTGAATATGTGCTCTCTGCTACGTGCATTGTTTTACGTATTAATTCTTGCATGTGCGTTGCTTATCATACGATCGTTACGCCAAAAAAGCGACTAAATCATTGAATTCACACGTTAGATACATGAGTACGGGTATTTGTATTTGTGCATAATGGAAAATAGGGCGGTGGCATGAATCTTCGTGGGAAAATATCCATTTGATGGAACGGTAAACACTTTGAATCTGTAAAGTGCCATTAGTGCTAGAATGTACTCAAATATGGGGAAAGTTCATGTTTTATAGGGTTTTCTCCCGCATTACTGACATGAGCGCTTACAAAGTACCTCAATAGTAGTAGCAGAAATATCCTCAATTTATGTATTGAATTGTATTCATTCATTTGTTGTCTATTCTGGAGTGGGATATATATGTAAATCACTGACTTTTACATTGAGCATTCGACAAGAGTGTGAGTGGGCGGACTCCACTAATAGAATAGTAATTTCTTTAATACTTTACAAAGGTAAAAGGGGTATTGTGATACCCAAACCTGAACTATTTATTGATGACATCCAAACCTCTAACGTATAAGCTTTGAACAGTATAAAAGGACTGTTCATGATTCATGACATCAAACTTTATCAAACTTAGAAACATCCCTGAAATCCAATAAATTCATGAGCTCAGTTCACCGTTTGTTGCATGCAGGTTGAACTATTTACAAGGATATTATGGTACATTGCACACAGTAAATTTCCGCTCGACAGTCGGCAGCCCACGCTTAATAGCCGTTAGCCACCCTCATATCGGTCATATCCACCATGGTATCAACTTTTCTCTCGTATGAATGAATATAGTCAATATAAAAGTTGCATTGGTTCCTGGAATCCAAGTCAATTAAGATTGTTTACCTCGCCTGCTAGATAGAATATCAACAAGAAAGGGAGATAAAAAGCTACCTATGCCGGATGTAAACACAGTCTGTAAAGCACACAGCAACAACCCTTCACATGGATTTGGAAGTAATCTTAAAACGAAGCAAATTGCAAACCTGCATTAAGCAACACGATGAGACCGGAACCATGTGTGTGCTTTCACTTAAACCTGAGCAAACAATATTAACAACTTACTTAGCAATCGTCGTCGTCGCTTAAGTGTCTTCTCTGGAACGTGATGCATTAGCTTGGTGTACATAACACGACATCCAACGATCCAACTGCAAGGTTACCAACATGCATAAATATTATAGACATGTGTTTGCAAAAACTGGAAGTGTTCGGTTTGGACAGAAACTGGAAAATCCATACGGACATCATAAAAACCAATTATTTAACAATGCAAACCTATCGACTGCTCTCGTAAGCCATAAGCAAACACACCGCCATCCTTTTCACTTTGACTCAAAACTGACACGCATGTCAAATTCTCTCTTAATGTGTGTCCCTAATAAATACTACTTATGACATGTTTCCCACTCTTGATGTATGCATATACCGTCATTACTTTGTAGTTTGGAAAGCTATTAAGGTATTGGCTTTTTCCAGAATCAAATTGTCATTAAAAGCGTGGAGAATTCCATACTTTCATCGCATAAAGGATACGATATGTTAACTTTATTTCGCAATTTATGTAATACATAATAATATGAGATATATACATTAACATATATATATAGTTTCTTTCCGTGCAAACGGACTGTGATAGATTGTTTTCTGCTAATACTTAATAAAGTTTCAAACAGATACTTCATATTATAGATTGGCTATAAATCTAATTAACACACAGCTGTAACAACCATTAATCAATACACATGGAATCAGCAAAAACTTGACGTACCGTATAATGCAGGTCCAAGTAATAGTATTATTGTATACACGAAAAGTATACACGTTTCTGGCGTTCCACAACCTGCTAGCATGTCAATTCTAATTAATTATAATGTAATTTAATGTTAAGTCTTCCCATTTTCCCTTTATTCTACAAACTACTGGCTAACAGCTATGCATACATAATATAAGTATATATTCATATAGTGAAAGGAACTGTATACATACATTCAATTGGCACAAAACGACTGAACTCTGATGACTCATACGATTAGCTTGAATTCATACGTGATAGGCTTGTAGATATCCAAATGAATTCGACCGTAAATCCTGGTTAACGGTTCATCTTTCCATCCATTTTTTAAAAATATGAAAGCATTAATGCAAGATGCCAATTGAAATGCTGTATGTCATTTCCATAAAATGTTGCTAACCGTCAAATACATTTTTAATACTTCAGTACTGTTTGTTTCGTAATCGAATCTTCTAAAAGTACTGATTATATCATAACAAACCTGACTAAGACTTTCTGGGAAGCCAATTACAACATTTTTAAAAGTTAGTATTCAGTTAAATTGCAGACTCCTTGAGTAATGGCAGAAAGTTAACAGTCGAGATTTTTAATACATACATTTTCAACTTCTATAAAAAAGTTAAGGATTATTTAAATATCGCCAAAGCACTGCCATATTTGGTTCTAGAAATCACATGTTGGCTTCCCAAAGGAGAATTTTCCTTTACTAAGAGCTACTTTGGATGATAATGAAAGGAAGTTGGATTTTTACTATTATATGGTTATCTTTCGAAGGATCATAATTCGATCCACACGGTAGCACACTTGCTTTTAAGTTACGGCAACGGCTTCATTTACTTTGAAGACAAGGTTTCCTATAATCTATTAAAATATATCTAAAATAAAACTAGATCATATGAATATCAAGTTTAACTTAACCTTCACCACAGAATATTCACAACATTCGACATCACGTAAAAGTAAAGCTAATTAATGCAGTAACACAGATACAGCGACTTCCTCTTTCCACTGCGTGGCACATAGCACATTCCAGAGTAACCTGTGCTGGACATAATATCGGCAAAATTCCTTAAGTCTTGCCACCGCACTGTGAGATTCAATCAGACGCCAACCTATGTAATTGTATGCCGAAAAGATTATCCTGAAAATATAATAAAGCAACGAAAACGTGAGATAATACAGTTTGCAAAATGAGAACGCTTCCATTTACATAATCTAACACGATTAATTAATAGTGTATTGTTACCTGTTTAGAGGTTTAAAAATCCATTATGTATTTTCCATGATCACATTTAGCACATCAGGCAATGACTGGATTTGGAAATGATTTAGAAATTTTCGTTTCTTTATTTTACAAATTCATGGCATTATTTCTTCTCCTCATCAGTATATCTCGACGCGCTAGTGTGGCCGCGGTGTGTCCTGGTCAAGGGCCAAAGAGAAATGAAAAGGCTTGATGTATAAGGCGAACTAAATCTGTCGTGGTGGTGGATCTACCATGCTGGGAATAAGCTAGTCTGGCACATTCTCGAGTGAGTCGGCATGCTGCGTAAACTGCTAAAAGTTCTGGAGGCGCTGCAGCCGTAGCCCGATCACCAAATCCAGCAGCCCAATGAAAAAGGACGGCCAATGATCCCGCTAATAAATCACCTTGACCTCCACAACGACGGTTTGAGCCGCCACCGGCACAGCAAACAGTAAGTCGTCCATTAGAAGCCACATCTGTGGCACCTTTATGTAATATGGTGACATGGCCAAACGCAATAGCAAGCTCGCGAACTTTTTCGGCTGAAGCTGACGGTGCCGGCTTTACTTCTTCTCCTAAGACGGCAGCGCAAAGGCGAGCAAATTCCACTGAGTTTGGGGTGAGGATAACTTTCTGGTATCCTTTGATTAACTCCGGTTTTTGGGTAATTAGGTATAACCCATCTGCGTCAATTACCATAAGCTTATCCGCTTCTTTCAGCCTTTCAATCAAGCGACTAACAGTATTGAGGATTTTAGGATCTCTTCCAAGCCCCGGACCTATTATAAGACTGTGCATGCGAATTGCCCACTCCATTATGGTGGCATTGGTAAGTGAGGGGATAAAAGCACGACAACTGGCCAGTAGTGCTTCATCATTGGCTAGGGGGGTAGTAGCCATAGTTTTCACTACTGTTGGCGTTGTCGGCGGAATGATTGCGGATATGGAATTAATGGTGCTCAGTTTTAAATTGCTCTCCTTTTCTAACGTTCCTCCTCTCGTACGAATGTCGGACGCACCTGGGCTACCACGGAAGATGAGATGGTGAAGAGCGCGACAAGTAGCAAAAAACTGGGGAGATTTGCTAAACAAAGGAAACTTGAATGGTGCACAGCTGAATCCCCAGATCCTGCTGCTACTTCCACTGTAATGACTCTTCTCGCAAGAATTCCTAGTTGTGACAAAGCGAAGCACTGGTTTGTCTGTCAGAGGAACAGCAGCAGTTGCTGTCGTATTGTCTCCGTTTCCACTGCCTCGCCCTTTCAGAAAAAGTTTGCGAACAAATCTCATATCCTCATTTCTCTTTCATCTCTCCAGTTCTCTGAAATATCAGGGAAATGTCAAAAGAAAAAAGAAAACAATACGGATCAAATTTTTAACAAACTATATGCACCTATATATACACAAGATATTTTTACAAACTTCCCAAATTCTGTCTTGCTAGAAGTTTGATTCACACATATTATTCCATCCCACATACATAAATGTATATAAGCACACAATTGTTTCATAACAGACTTTTTCCTCTTTCTTTGCACCCCATTATCTACAAAGCTCCGTGACCGAAAAACTACTCCATCCAACACAACCCAACAATATTTGCGAGCAAATGCCAAAAGCTGTCGAGAAAAAGCGATCCTCCACTTGCTACAAACAAACACAGAAGGAAAAGAAGCTTTAGAAGAAAAGGAAAAAGCGTCACACATATCACATAACTTTCTTCTGACGTTTACTCTGACAAAATAATATAGCTATAATGTATTTATGGCAGAAATCCTTCTTGTCTCGAAAAGTTCGTTTTGCTAGCATTTAAATTCCCTTTCTGCGAACATGTACTACTTATAATGGCTAAAATCACTTTCTAGCAGTTTCTAACTGCGCCATACATGAAGATTTAAACCGATATTTCGGTCGGACTGTTGTAAGTGTCATTTCACATTTGCTATTGAATAAATAAGTACGAGCTAGGTTATAATGGAACGTGACAATTGAGTTTCCAGCTTTTAGGTGTTTTCTTACTTCTAATTACAACCTCCGCCCGCATTTGCGTTTTCTATTAAATTGGAACTTACAAGTTTATTTTACAAACACAAAATGCTGAGAAAATATAGTTGATAGTATATAGTCATTCCTTTTTAAGCTTGAAGCCATACAGTCAACATTGTACATATGCCAATAACTTCAAGAAAACACATCTTTTTACACTGAAATATAGATAAAGCTTTGGTTAAAGTATATTACAACGTGACTGATTAAATTAATACGATATTCTTCAAGTAATCGTGATTAAAATAATGTACGTAATTTTGCAGTTGGTTGGCAGTATAGACAATAGAGGAAGGTTTTTAAATAATACTGTCAGCCAAACCATTAGCATAGATTATTTCAGCCCTTTTAAAACCACTGACTGATGGAATGGAATAATCAGTTGTTTTGTTACTTTTGATGTAAAATCATATCATAGTTGATAGTATATATGATATGAATAATTGAAATATTGCGGAATGAAAAATAATACAAGTTAAATTCAATTTACACAAATATTTCGTTTAGTTAAAGAATGATTCACGGTAACAGCGGATGAGTACATTTTTAATACGTCAAGCTTTCGAAGGTTTATTCTTCCTTCATCTTCAGGACAAATAGTAACGAATATTTCGTTGTAAAACTTACCTATGAGCTAACCATCCTTCTAAACCGAAAATAGCAAACTTAATAAAAACACTGATCAAAAAGTAATAAAATTGACGACAACATGTCCAGCATTGGAAAAACACGTGTGCAACTGTATATGTTATTGTTTATATTCTATCGATCCGACCGGATGGTACTCAAAGTTGTCAATCGGCAAAATATACTTTAAATTTTCGTAGTCAACAAAGTCTTGATGCTCAATACTTGATGCTTGAGCCACTGAACATGCTTATTATTGATGCATGCAAGCACAAGTCCTTTCAACATTTGACTGGATATCCTTTTACAAAATGAATATTTTATGCATACATATTTCCCATTACAATATTTTCTCATGCAATGCAGTCAATGTTTTTGCCTCTCTGCCCGCAACATTATACAGTTAAAGTTATTTGAATGAATTTTTTATTATCTTAAAAATTGAGAACTTTCCGCTACCTTTTTTTATGTAGTTCAAGTTCATCCAGGTGAAAGACTAGCGAAAAAATATTACAAATTAATGCATATGAGAAGTGGCAGTTTTGTAGATTCAACTCTCATGAAGGAAGAATATAGCAGACATTTTTCATTTTGTCATGCTTCCTTTTGCATACAACGTTGATTACATTCTTGCATAAAACAAATCCACTGCATTTTTCTCATTTTCTTCTGTCACTGCAAACGCGTGACCCCTTTTAGTGAAAAGCATGTTAGAAACATGTCTAGTTTTTCAGGACTGTTAATCATACAGAGTAATACTGACATACCATTTCATAGATCACAAAACACAGTAACACCCTGATACTCCTTTGGAGCAGCTTTTTTATCTGTAAAAACCCCCAAAAGTCTCCGGTTTAGGTTGAACTTTTAGGTAAATTGCTCAACCAAAAATACCATATATCTTTTCGCATCCAACCAGGGAAAATATTTAGTCATGTGCATACAAGCAAAACGTGTGGAGCTGGCATTTCTCTGAAACTTGCCAAAAAAGGAAACGGAGGAATCCTAAGTACTTACCGGTGTGTCGGTGTGTGTGTGCTTACTTAATAAGGAAATGTTTTATAGAGAGAGAAGTGAGAGCTTTTCCTGGTCTAGCTTTTCTACCCCATGCCACACACAGCAATAACTTAAGTGAGACAAGCCTGCACTAAATCGTTTCTGCCACGATCGCTCATGATGATTTACGTAAACTTAAGAAAGTGGATAAAAACACAAGGTAGGGTCTTTGTCCTCCTAGTGTGACTATCACGTAGTTTTTTATCTACCTCAGCAGCACACCACACCACATTTTTCCATTATTTACATAAAGTGAGAGCTAATGCAATTGGAAATGTTTATATATGCAAATGTAGCCGAGTGGAACATCTCCCTTTTTCCAGAGCATAACTTTCATCTGATAAATACCTTATGACAATCTCTCCCTCTTAAAACAAAGACTTCACGGCCTTTGCTCCGTATGATGAACTTACTTTTTTGTGTGGAAAAACAAGCTACATTTATCACTTAAATTTTTTTACTCAATTTCTAAACTTGCAACTCTCTCCATTATCTCGAAGTGTGGGTAATAGTATAAGTACAAAAAGGGTTGATCGTGCTTTTCCCTCATTCATGAATCATGCATAATGGGCTTTGATGCCAAAACACTTTTAAGCTCTCCGTTTTCATACTCTCCTCTCTATCGACACTCGACACATACAAGCTTCCGCTTGAGCATCTTGTAAACACACGCAGGAGGTCAGGAATTCGACTGCCAGTGCCAAACACAATACCAACTTGGTTAACCGAGTGAGCAACCGGAGGAGATACCAGGATGAAAAAGCGGATGCAACACCAACTGGTAAAAGTTCCATGATATTCTCATGTATAATATGATGAGCAAGCATTCTCCGCAAGCATATTATTAGCCCAATCTTTCTCAAATGATATCATGCTGGGAAAGGAATTTGTGGGAGGAAAGCGTGCAAACATAAATTCATTAAGTCAGCCAAATCATTATATATTGATTTCATTACGTGAAAGAAAACCAACTCATATCCTGAATATTGATGTTAGTTTTTTGGTATGTTTACAGCTTTATGAAATATGAATAGGACAAAAGTTTCCTCATGCATGCATTTATAAACGCATAAATAAAATATAAATCTTACTCACTTTCATTTCTAGCATAATCAGTCATACAACTGGCCACGAGGGTAGAATACTTGAAATCCATCATTTTCACTGTATCCCTCTCAATCCACACAATTTTAGTTCTTTGTGTTGTTCCCCTTTTTCAAGAGAGAAAACCAATCGACCAGATGAATGGAGTGGACTTGAAGCTTGTGTGTGAATGTCATGTAAACTAAACCGTGAAAGCACTTTTCTTTCTTTTACACGTTAAAAAACTAAAAATATATATAATATTGAAAAAACCAAGTCCGAACTTTTTTCCAGTCTCGGAAATACCACCGTGTCTTTGTGCAATTTTTCCTGTCTATAATAATATAATAATACTTAAGGGAAACCTACTTTTGACAGAGCTTTCCACTTGCTGATGCAGCTTTTAGCTGTCAAGAACGGAGAAAAACGGTACCATAGTTTGGATGACGTTGACCACTACTAGGAAGCGAAAAAATGTATGCTTTTTCTTATCCAAAACACCAGCCTCAACTCCAAAGTCGGAACCACTTTCACTTTTTCCTCTGCGGTAGACTATAACACAAAACACGCGCGAGAGAGAAAGTGTTAGTATTTTTATATTATTATTTACGTCTATTCCCTCTCTCCTATTGATAGAGATCCAATAACAGCTCAATCCCAAAAGATTTGCCGATTTCCCCTTTCCCTTGATGTATTATTATATCAACACTCACACACGTACAGAGTAAAACACCGGAGAAGACTTACACAATGCAATCATCAGCTCAGTCAGTCAAGTACATGAAAAGTAACTTGCGAAAGGTATTACAGTGTTCATGCAGGATTTCTTCTGCCTTTGTTTATATATGCGAGGAGAAAAAAAGGAATAATAAAAAAAGAGCTGTTGGTTGTTTTCTGGGTTCCCCTCTTTTTTCTCTCTCCTCTTTTCTAAGTAGATCCGCCAAAGTAAGTAAATGTATATTATATGTAAATTGTGAAAGAAAGTAAAAACAGAGAGTAAAAAGAGGAAGAGAAAAATCAACTTTGTCTGTTTCTCTCTTGTGTGTTGACCAAACACAAACAACACGCTGAGACAGTAAAATAATATAAGTTTTTTATGCTTTTTCTTACTCCACGTTCGATTCAACACGTCTAGTACCGTTGTATATTGTAACGTCTTGGGTAGTTGTGTATACGTTTTCTTATTGTGACAGGCGGAAAAGCTGCTGGTCTTATAAAACTTCTTCCTTCTTTTTCTCCTCGTCCGGTATGATGTTTTCTCGGTTTTTGTTCAGTTTCTTGTAGTCACACAAAGAAAAAAGAGTAAAAAACATCCACCTCGTTTTCTCGTCTGTTTATAGAGAGGTAGAATCACAAAGAGAATGTTGTATATACGTTTTCACTTCTTATATTTTCTGACTTGAATTATTTTTATTCCGGCATTTGATCTAGTGTCTAGTGCGAAAAAAATCTTGATTTTCAGACGAGGGAAAAAAAAGTGGCACAAAATGAGGTTTCGCTTTTCCCCTTTTATTTAGTATGAAAGTGATGATAGCAATGAGGAAAGAGTGAGTAATACTTTTTTTATTATATGGCGGAATGTGATGTGAAAACGAGAAAGAAATAAAAGTTGAGAAGAAACTGAAGGAAAAAAGTTGCTGATTTTGAGAGCTGAGAGAAAGAGAGGCACACAATCACCTGAGAAATATCAGATGTAGTCTTCTTCTTTCCTCTGATCTGAGCACAATGTTACCTGGTTCTGCTCGGTGCAGCCTTTATATTCCCGATTTTCCCCTTTACTTTCTCGCTTCATGAGAACAACGCTGGAGCGAATGAGGGAGATAGAGTTTCTCTGTAGAAAACTGAAATATGATGTCTATGCTGGATCCGTGAAAAGTTGCTTTTGTGTAGTAAATGATAGTTTGGGAGCCAGGGTGATCATGATGATTCCTCTGGTGCTAGTGCTATCGCTCTTTATATCGTCTTGTCCCTTTATACCCAAACCAAGTGGAGAGAGTGAGAGACCAAGGAAAGGAAAAACTTGCCCTTCATTCTTCTCTTACATTTTCTCCCTTTCTGTGTGCATGTGTGGATCCACTTGTCCTCTCTCCTCTTATACGAAACTTGGCTAAACTCACATTCATAACATACAAACCGAGCCTGTCCTTTCGCTCCCTCTCCGGAACATTTTCAATTGGAATCCTTCAAGCACATTTTCACCGAGCGAAAGAGTGCTCTCCCATGTTATAAAGTATCTCGCTTTGGCCCTGTCTGCTATACCAATCCTGCTAATATGGGATACATATTATGTCCTTTTTATTGTATACTTTGTATGTAAATATATCCTCTCTGATATGACTATTTTCACTCTAACCACTCTATAATATGATGTAGGAATACAGTAACACTTGAAAAGTAAGATCAGGTTGCTCCTTTCTTTTCTCGTGGTGGAGTCATACATAGACTTTGGACCGATTTCTAAAAATGTATGCATCCAGCTATGTACCTAAAAAAGTCAGTCTATATCTACATATATGTGTAGGGAAATTTTACTTTAGTCTATACGAACACACTATCTTGTCTTTCCACATACACTCCTTCAATTTCCCTCTCTTTCCTTTCTTGCTTTACATTCCTAATGTACAAAAATATGTCTAATTCTGTTCGTTACATGCATACACAAACATATATATATTCTTAACATTTGCTTTTTTTGCTACTGTCGTCTTGGATTGGTAGGTCGGATCACGTCGGTCACACCCGGAATATATATATGGTATCCTTGTGATTTCTCTTGCTTTACAGTTTGCTTTCTTTTTCTTACGTTTCCCTTTAATGCGTATGTACACGGACCACACGGTCATACATAGTCTTTAGTCTTTACTTGTCTTCCCCCTCGTACATGCATTTGGGAAACATGTTCCATATAAAATAGACTGATGCTTCCGACATTATTACTATCTGTGTATCGTTGTTAACACACTGATCCTATAAAAACATAAAATATATTCGTATCCGCATATAAGTGACTTTCTTCTTCTCAATACCATTCTCATATGGAGTTTAGTGTAATGTCTGTATTTACAGGGAAAACTGCCTCCAGCAGTAAAAGCACTATATTCGAGGAGTTAGTCTGGCATTCTGTAGTACCACACCACTGCTACCACAATCCACCTTATATTATCGTTTTACTGGAGAAAACAACTTGGAAATAGTCCATACTTACTTGAAAAGACGTACTGGAGACTGGTAATATGGGCATAATGCTCTTTCCTGATATTATAATTGAAGTCCACGGAGCCACTCACAAATAGAAATTTTTAAAGGGAAACCCACTCATCTTATATTTATTTTTCATTCACAGTCTCTGCAGTTGTGAGTGAGCTAATGCACATAAATGATATTGCAAACAAGTACACATGTACATACAAGCTTGTTGAGAAGTTTCCTATTATTACCTAGATTTTTGGCAAGAGGAAAAGGAGAAAATTCTCGAATCTATACACTTTTTTTACAAGATTTTTCTCTTTACAAGATCTTTTTACAAGATGTGGACAAACTCTGCTTGTCTCGAAGCATATATTGGGTAAAAAAAATGGATGCAGTTGTAAAGGAAATGGATGTGAATTCCCAGTCTGCATTGATATATAGACTATTTCTAGCTATACTTTAGGCTACACATAACTTTCTCTCAGATTGTATATGTACGCTGGGCAACTTCTTGAGCTTGGCTCGGCACTGGTTGACTTTCTAAACATTCGTGGAGGGAAAAGTGTATGGCTTTTTAAAGCGAAAATGTCGAGCTCTTGGGGAGCCGAAGAGAGTCACAAAGCTACAAAAAAAAGTCTGACAACAGGAAGCTAACTAGTTTACCACGGGGAATGTACACGAGCACGTAAACGTACGGAGAAAGAAAAAACACATATATTTTTTTATTCTTCTAAAAAACACATAGAACATACTCATATGATTGAATAATATTACACATATTACACAATTTTTATGTGTAATATTCTTCGTTTACAGCGGTGCTCAGGGTGGCTCACGTTCGTTTTGTTATCTGACGACACAAAGAGTGCCTAAATGTATCACGTCCAAGTAAAAGCAAAAATATATAACTATGCGTATAAAGTTTTTTTGCTAGGTAGACACAATGATGCAGTGAAATGTACAATAAATGAGAGAATATTACTTACTCTTGAAGTAATTTCTAAAGGTCTGGAAAAGCTTTTATTTCTTATAACGTTCATTCAATAACACTCATTTTTGTGTGAGGAAGAAAGTTTTAGCTTAGTGTTTTTCCTCGAGACAAAAAAAAATATTAAGTTTGCTCCATTTCAGCATCCCCCAAAAAAGGCACACAAGCACAATTCAGCATAAAAAACATCTACATCTTTATTCACTGGGAAAAAATAGACGCTTTTCCCGTTCAGCAGGCATAAGAGATATGATTGCATTGATACGGTTATGGAATTATCTCTGCTTGTGTGAGGAAACTATATTATCATAAGTATAGTTGGGAATTTGTCGTGAGTGCGGAAATTAAATGAAAATGTTAGCGTTCCATTTCCAGCCACTTTCCCCATTTCCTTCCTTCCATGATAAATGTTCATGAAGGTTTTCTCTCCTTGAGAGAGTTACTCTGTTTCCCGATGATAATGAAGATGATGGTCATGATATGCGAGAAAATGATGAAAGGAGCGAGAAAGGACAAAATGTAGGAGGAGTAAGATACGGTCACAAGTATTCATCCATTTTCTCACAGGAAACGGCCATTGGGCTAGGTTAGGTTGGAAAAAGGCTTTTGTGGTTGTCACCCAATCTGTTCAACGATATAATATGTTAAGTTCACAAAAACGGATGAAGAAGGTGAAAGGAGTGAGTTGTGTGAGTCATGAGGAGCAGCTACAAGATTTACTTTCCTTTCTGCATCACAATACGCTAAGGAAAAAGATTCATTTTCATTTCTGCACACTGGCCCAGTTCGATCTTGTGCTGATATTTTTCTCTCTCAAGAAAAATGTATGCTTACTAGTGGAATATACATAATGGAGCACTAGAGGCTGGAGTGTGTATGATATAGAAAAGATAAACCTGGGTCTTTTTATAGGCTATTTTATATATAGTTCTTGTCAAGATGTGGCACTTCTCTCTGGGTACTTTTCTTTCCGTCTGTGTCTTTATTCCGAAAAAATTGTTGGTTTTATGCATGGAGAAGATTGAAACGAAAACCAATTTTCCACCAGCCATTGTTCCATATTCCCAAGAAAATACATGGTGACATTAATGGAATAGCGGTGGAAAAAGAAGAGGAAGAAGAAGAAAAACGTAGGATTCCACTGTTTAAAAGAGGGAGAAAGCCCACAGAAAAGAGATTTCCGTGCTATTTTATACTTGAGAGAAATTTCCTCTTCTTGAGTATAACCTACTCAGCTCTTACCTCACGTTTTGTTGTTGTTGATGATGATGAAAGAGAAGAAGAAAGATGAAGACGATGAGGATGATCACTTTTACCGTCATTCTTCCCTCCCAAATTGGGAAAGTGGTCTATTTGATCTGGCTATATCAGTTTATGCATCTATCTTTATCCTGGTAATGGGCGAATATACTACATTCATTATAGAAATGAATACAGTTGTTGGGTTACATTGGGAAGCTTCATGGGTGTCAAGTCCGTTCATGGTGAGTGTGAAGTGAATTTGCATTAAACCCTGTTTTAGATTGTTAAATGTATACCGTCTGGTTTTATTGTCAGCTATTGTCTGAATGATAATGAATATTCAGTGATTGCTTTTATCTAGTTAAATGCTACAAGATCATAAAAAATGGTTTTATTTAATGTATACCGTCTGGTTTTATTGTCAGCTATTGTCTGAATGATAATGAATATTCAGTGATTGCTTTTATCTAGTTAAATGCTACAAGATCATAAAAAATAGTTTTATTAGCATTAGAAGCATTTAATAGAATGATTGGTGATTCAATGTTTTAAACAAACAGTATGATGTACTTAAATGAGTAGAGCGGGCTTGATGAATGATTGTTAAATGTTGTACATTTTGTATCCATTGATATATTCTATAATCTAAAAGAATCGGACAGGTATCTAAATTCGATTTCAATTGTATAGTGCAGAACAATTTCATTAATGGCGTTTTAATGAACAACAAATAATTTCAAAGATGTCGGCGACAAAATGTTTATTTTCATTTATCATGATTCAAGAACTCACTTCTCGAATCATTTTGTATAGTGTAGAACAATTTCATTAATGGCGTTTTAATGAACAACAAATAATTTCAAAGATGTCGGCGACAAAATGTTTATTTTCATTTATCATGATTCAAGAACTCACTTCTCGAATCATTTTCCCCCCGGGTTTGATGTATTCTTTGATGAATGACCTAACGTTTAAAAATTTTATTGAAATTCCTTAATTATATGTTCATGGCACGAATACGGCGGCAGCCTTATCATTTGCATTTTAAATCTAACTCTGACGTGGTACAAAATATACGGGATTGTGAGATTACTATGATAGTTAATTATGATGACTTCTTATTACTGGACCGGACTTATTTATCAGAGAATTTGTTTTAATTACCTTTTATCACTGAAATGAAATGCTAATGAAATACTAAATCGTAGCACTCTAAAATATTTATATAAAAAGTAAAATTCTGAAAAATGTTATCCACACGTACTCTATCATACATTACCGTTATGTTTCGCTTGTTCTGCTATATGTTAGAAGTTTTGCAGAGCCCAGATGTGAAATCCTAACTCTTTTAAATGCATGATTCATGAAAAATATCTTAAAACCTGAATTTATTCATGATAAATAAGAGAACATTTTTGTATACAGCAAACTGACTTTGCCTACGGCAAGATTTTTTAAATATTTTTTGTATTAAATGAGCGGAAGCGAGACAGAAACAGTCTAAAACGCTTGTAGCTGCAATTTAAACCCATTTTAGAATATCAATGGATGCACCCTTTCAAACCAGATGAGGATGAGCTCTTTCAGTAAATGTTTAAATTGTGTTTTCTTTTTATCGCACAGTTCCTGAATTAACTTAAAAGAAACTGAATCACAATCCTCCTGAAATTGAGCTACTTTCAAAGAAAAACAGATTTCTTGTAATCTTCTTTCCAGCCCATGACTAGATCAAAGGAATGTACGGAAGAAAAATAAATTGGTTTTGAGGAAACCGCCTTAGAGAACTTTCAAATTCATTTGCATGTACATATTTTCCATCATCTTTCCATGAACATACTATTTTCAGCTTAAAAATACTAATTTGAAAAATCCAGTTAACTTTTTCACCAACCCAATGACTTCAAATGAATGCAAGGAAGCTGTTAGGCTCGTATGCATAATTATAACTGAATCTTATTCATAACGCATATATTATTAGTATTATTTGCACTAAGGATTATTATGCAAATCTGGTGATAGATCTAACTCATATGCAGAAACTCGCTAGCACTGGTTTTTTCTGATAACACTTCAAAAAATATATTTCTCTGATAAATAACATGTAAATGAGCACCATATAGTGTGTGTAAGTGTTTGGCACAATCACATGAACATTATATTCACAATCAGCACAACCCCAGTAAACTTTGACTTCGTAAATCTTCACTTTAATGGGTGACTTGATAGTGGATGAGCGTAGACAAGTCTGCAAATTATAAAGAGCTGCATTTACAAAGTTCAAATTGCATGTCATATATTTAGGATGCTTCGCTTTCGCTTTTTTGTATGGCATACTCTTCAAGGCTGACGTCATTTTTACAAGTTTTGCTAAACAACATTTAGGTAATTGTTTAAATGAAACAACTGTTTGAATTCATAAAATGTGTTGGATGTCGAAAGATTAAAAAAAGTTCAGTGCGGGTCTTATGATTTATCTCTGTTTTTACCCAGACGAATGGCGTGAAGACGACCTAGTATTTTTATTAGCTGTTCTTTAAAATAAAATGTAAAGTTGTATTCACTCACACATATATGCAGGCAGATTATGCTCTGCATTGCAAAGTGCTCATATAAGAGTTCATATAAGAGTATCAAGGGAAGAAGAAGAAAAATCAATAAAATAAATTATCTCGACTTGCCGGATAAAAACAAAACCGAAATGTAATGCAGTTTTGCCTTCACCATCATTACAATAATTTGATGGGTGATCATCAAATCATCATCCTCATGACGGAACAAGAATCCGGCTAATTTTCAACTCTTGAAAAATCGATTTGCTCAAAGAAGAGATGGTACCAATGTAAATAAGCCTATCGTTTAACGATTTTCCCATCAAGTGGCTCTCGTCAAGTGGAGAACCAAACTTTGAATCTGTACAAACATATGCATGAAGGGCGACAGGTTAATCCTCTCCTGATTATCATCACGTTCATCACCGCTTGGAATTTTTCGGTATGAAAATAATCAATCAATGATATGATTGATTGTTTTC
>JAHZNA010000993.1:0-16878 GCA_027743935.1 Sinodicranocentrus sp. ZH6 | reverse complement strand
TTAAGTCAAAATTTAAGATGGAAATTCATATGAATATTTTCAATTTGAGTATTTTCGAGTTCAATTCCGCTGCTTCCCTTCATAAAATACTAGAACTTGAACCAAGGGTGAAGGGGGTGTGGTAACTCGCGCGTAAAAGAACAGTTTAACAGAAGCTGTTTGTAGCCAAGAAGATGTCTCGTTTTTGAAATTATTGGAATTTGTGTACACCCATATGGATACGTCAAATAAGGTTTTAGAAATGTCAGCGTCACTTATTGAATCTTGACCTTGACTCGTTTTTCACAGTGCAGAAAAATCAAGTAAATAGTCGTTATCTTAGCTTACGACTAGGTACTTGCTGTTTAAGTTAACTAATCTTTCCTAACTAAGTTTAACCTTCAACTTGAAGGGGTAACAAGGTCCCATCCACACGGCTTGGATACTTTTCTCGTAACAAACCTATATTTTACTCATGTTAGGTATGCAGTACGCATGCTGAGAAGGCGTTATTGTCAATATTGTCAATTCTGTGCCACCAGCAATTATACGATCATATACTTTCGTTTGTAGATAGATGTAGTAAATTAAGTTCAGTCGGAATACCACTCATTCACTTATATACATTCACTCTTCTCATAATGAATCTTTGATAAGCCACTGCATTTTCAAATATTAATAAAGCTGCACCTCTTAAAGGGCATGAACACCACAACACATAGTATGCGAAGGCACACAAAAACCCCGACAATGATACATGGATCTTAACTTGAACGACATTAGTCTTTGTCTGAAACCTCCTGTGGTCGATAGGGCAAGGGGATTTATTTACAACAATTGGTGGATTAAATTTGAAAAGGAGTTATTCGAAACTTTAGTTTAAACTGTTGATGAAAATTCGTATTCGACAAAATATGAAAACTAGCCCTCAATTTCGAAAATGAAAAGATTATTCTTTATTCCTCCCACCAACCATTATACATTATGCAGGCTTAAATGCTTAATAAAACTTCTGTACATCATTTCCTGCGATATTTATTCGAAAAATGAGTTCGTTAACGATGACAAGTATTATTTTCTTCAGTTACGCTATCTTTATCTATTTGTTTATAATCACTACATTCTACTGTCGTAAATGCGAATCTTAATAGGCCCGGTGGATTATCTTTGGGTATAGGGACTCTGATTTTCAAAGAGTACTGTGAATCCATCTCCTTTATATTAATTTCCTTATGAAAGCTCTCCAGTTCTGTCTTCACTTGTTCCCAAAATTCCCTCAGTTTCTTTCCATTGTTCCTTCCACCCATCAGTTTGGCTAGTAGTTTCCACAGCATAGGAAAGTAGTGCTGTGGTTTAAGGAACTCCTCTGACAAGTCCTTTATGGGACTGGTCCAATGAGCTTGTTCGGAAACTGCATTATCTTTGGTTACATAATTAATTGTAGCAGGGTCTTGATCACCAATGCTAGCCACAATCTGACGAGAAATATGATCAGCTACTCCTATCACACGACGCATGCGCTCCGGTATTTCCTCAATAAGTCTTTCCACCTCGTGTAATTCCACCTCCAGCTGGCACAAAGACTTCTTCAATGAGGTACTGCAAGAATTCAATTTCAAACGGTTTCTCCTACTTTCCACTTCCAAGTTTCGCAAAAACTCTTCAAATTTCCCCGTCAACCTGGTACAAATATCGGATAGTTGGTGATGTGAACGGCAACATTGCTCACGCGAGCAGTCAATGGCCAATCCTATCTGTTTTAGGAGAAGTCTTATCAGATTCAATTTTTCGATCGGATCTTCCTCTTCTTTAGTTTGAGATGAAGTTTCTGATAAGTTTTCCGGTCTTTTGAATCGGTAATTTTTGCTACCAACTTCAATTTCTACGTACGGATATTGTGCTAAGCTGGGTTCCTGTTTATTTAACCGCTGTTGATTTTGCTTCTTGCGAAATTCTTGAGATACTCCAACCAAAGGAATGATAGCAACGGAAGATTGAGAGATGACCGGCTGGAGAAAAATGTACAGCTCATCACGCATGGCGATCAGCCGTGAGCATATAGGTAGCAAGTACTTTTCATGTGTCCTCAGAAACTTGAAGGCGTCCTCTGCAACAAGCGAAAATTCCCCCAAAATCTCCAGGCACAGATGATACTCGTATCTTTCTTTTAAAGAATCCCCTCGATCCAGATTTTGCCTCACTTGATTCGCAGCCACTGCAATTATTTGCAAATAAATGTTAATCGTCGATTCCAGAACTCCGTTGCAATTTAGGTGTTTGGTGGACAGGAGGAAAGGGATGTCAGAGGCGGGTGAACCCGAATTCGATACAGAGAAATACTTCCAATAAAAATCTCGGTCCAAGATCGACATCAACTGATAAAGTTCGTGAAGGAGCGTAGAAACTTGTTGGGATTCGTCAATGATTACTTGTTGCCAGTTGTTGACAACGTTGTCCACACAATGCTGAGTGTCGGTCATCCACTTACGAATATCCGAGTCTGTCGGTTTGTTCATGCGACTGAGGAGACTAACTGTGCTGCTATTCCGACTACTGAAGAGATGACCTGATTCTGACTGTTCTTCCCCAAACTCCCTTTCAGATGATAGTGTTGGCTTTTGCTTATCTTTAACAGGATGTTGGCCTTTATTCTTGTCATCCAATGCAGCGGTCAGGTCACCTCTTAAGGCCATTCTTGTGACAAAAAGGAATGAAACATTTTCATGGACGGGTTACATTTTTTGTCAGCAAGGATCATCAAGCACTGCTCTAATTACACAACATAACTCTCAGCTGCTTCTATTTTTTCTTATTAATTTTTACGCAATCATACCAAACTTACCATTATCAAAATGAGGACGGTGGAAAGTGAAGCTGTGATTATGCTGTGAGCAGTTTTCTCCCGTCCCTTAATTACAAGTTAGCATTATTTGGTTTAAATCTTAAAATTCCTACCTACAACACCGCCTACATGCTTGCGATTTTTTTGGAAGGAAGAAAAAATTATAAATATTTATAATATACAAAATAAATATTTTGAACTATAGTTACTGCACTGCTGACTGCCGTTAGGGCATGCTTTAGCTGTCCAAAGATATGCATGTATTAATTAATTTTGAATACTAGCGAAACCTTTAAATTACCATACCATCCGTGGGATTTCAATATTTTCATTGCTACTAGCATGCGCTTGCATTTTACGAATGGGTTGGGCCAACGCAATGCATTTTCATTTTCGTAGTAGAATGCAGATATCGTGGATTCACTGCATTTATTGGTTTGCAACATTGCAACTAAAACGCTGAATCAAGATGTCATACGCACAGTGAATCCCACATTTCTGCTGTCCTAACTCATCGTAGTTTCATGTTACACTGTTAAGTAACCACACTCCAGTTTGTCTATTGGGACGCAACTTACGACCAGTACTTAAGGGAAAAGCAACGGTTGGTTATTTAGAAGATTTGTATTCGATTTGATAAGGTAATTTTAGCAATTTCAAAACTTTGACGCAAGCTTTATGCTTTAGATTTAGTGTTCGAATGGGCAGCTTGCCATCAGAAACTAATAATAAAATTCGTATCTCGTCTGAATTTAAGCAAGTTCAGTTCAGGTAGTTTTTGAAGTGCATTTCTGTGTGCAGGCAGATAGCTCATTATCAAAATATTCTGCATATAGACCTAGCGTATCCGGTTGGATGTATCTTGATAAGTATTTCAGGAGAATGCAGCAACAGCAACCTTTGTTGCGCTTCAAGAGTTGTGTTTTGTGCTGTGTTTATAGTACGCACGCGTAAATGTAAGTAAAGTAGCATATCTGCGTCCCGTCCCGTCATTTCGAAGGAAATCCTACAAGCGACATCTACAAATTTCGTGTTAAAACATCAATACAACATTCTCGTTCATCTGACAGGGCGTAATCCTTTGAAACTCTTGCGCTAGAGGTCCAACAAGGGATAAATTTTTTATTCCGTCTATCGTTTTTGACATTGGAAGATTTGATTGATTCGATTGATTGCATAGTTTATTTAAGTGATGATAAGCACAATGTATGGAAAATACATTTAAGACAAATACAAAAGAAAATATTCTATTACTACACGATAAGCCATAAAAAAGTCCAGTGTCTAAATAAATAAAAAATCATCCATTATGAGAGTGATAGTGTCTACCCAATTTCAAAAAAATAAATATAATTTTAGCAGAAAAACATACTAACACTTTGTAGTATACAAAAGAATTGGCAATCAGATGTGTTCATTCCTTGCACTGATATTTGAACGTGGGACGAACCCAGGTATATAAGTTTGGAGTTTGGACATGTCCAAAATTTTCCCTGTGCTGGTTATAGGTTATCTTGGACATGGTAAATGAATGACGATTGTAGGTATCGAAACAGTAGCTGCACCTCAAAAAACCTTCCGTGCCATCAATTTTCTTCCACATAAGGTTCAAGTGAAGATCAGTTCCGATAGAATATCTTCGTGCTCCTGACTCCTAATAAACTTATTTAGCATCACCGCACCATGCACCACGCATAGTGTCTTTCCATGAATATTTTGGTCAGCATTTGTAATTCGTCAAAGAGGTCGATCCGTTCACTCACATTATTCTTTAGGTAGCTGCAGCAGCTCACTGACTTTATATTTAGTTATGGTACTCACTGTGCGAACAATATAATTACTGTGATTATAATTATAATTTTGTTTTAGCAATAAATAGTTCTAGAAAATCTCTCTGCGTGCATGTATGCTTGTATTGTGCAGCTCTCGAGCGCTTTGGATAACGTACTGTTTAATTACATACCACATACCAAGAAACGGAAGTAATGTGTTGCCCCGGGTCTATCCCTATGCGTTGATGACATCCGATGCAAAGGAATAATGTTCGTTGTAAGGTTTCGAGGATTGGAGCAGAGTCTGGGATAACTGTAAGATAAGATACTTTATTAACGTATTAAAAAGTGTAAAGTTACATCAAATGCAATTGGTCTACCGTCTACCTAATTTAACAGGGAAGAAATACAGCGGCTAACAAAGTTAGATAAAGAAATAAAATTACCAAAAAACAGGCCAAAGGTCAGAACTAGACAAAAATTCATCATACACAAACATCGCATTTCGATCTAGAATTAACTTATTTCTACGCATTACTATAAATCCTGTGACTCCTACTTTTTCATTATTATTCCAATAGAGTCTTTTGTAATTTCATGCTTTACTCTGTGAACAATGAACAACAAGTCGACTAATTGGGGAATTGTAGGGTTTCATGTGGTTTCATTGGTAAACAAAAGGTATTAAAGTCCAGCTGAAAAATTACAAATCCCTATCTCACTCCAGAATCCTTTTGATCAGCATTTTATAACTTATAGAATGAAATGTTCCTATGTGCATACACTGCACACATTATAAATAGTTCATTACCATATTTTTTAGCAATATGCAAAAAAGTTGCAACATGCTATAATATCAGTTGCCTATTAATGGTTCACATGATAATATTGGGCTCATTTTGGAGGATTTACTCGATGTCGAATGTCCGGATTTCACGTTCTTTATTGCCGTCTGGAAATTTCTGATCAGAAAACGAGGCAATCGTCGAAATAAGCTTTTTCTTGCCGAGTGGTTCTAAGGCTCTTTCAGATCTGGTTTGCAAAGTAGGAAATAATGAGAGAAATAACGGGCTCTTGGATAAAAATTATTGGAATGAAGACTTCAGCAAGGAAATTAGGGGACGGAAAGACTTTGTATGTACTATCCATTTTATATATGTTCTACATACCATCCCAGCATCTCATACTTTTACAGATTTTTATTTAAATTGCAGTCACAAGCTCTTGTCCACACAAGTCATGACGTGGCTAGCTCATTACTACAACTTCTTTCTTGGAAAATTTCAACGAGCTTGACCTGCTCCTTTGTATGGCATCCTCTACATTTCCTTTTCCTATCACAGCACTTCTCATTCGTTGAGCCTCTTTCGTTCAAAGTTACTATCTCAAAGAGTTTACTTTTTCTATTTATTCCAGAAAATCGCATCACGATCATGTGGTACAACTCTAGAGAGAAGAACTAGCGAAATTGGTTTTTTCTCGTTCATTGAAAGTGTAGAGAACTTAGTTGTGAGTCTAAAAAAGGAAAGCCGACTTCTCAAATAGATTTCTGCTGTATGCCTTGTACATAATATGTGCCTTTATGTTCCCTAAAATAAGAGTTGATATCTTAAAAGCGACTCCTTTCGCACACTATCGTTCCTATCACTCACTCACTCACATTCTGCTTTTTCTTGGACGGAGGAGAGGAGAATCGGCAAGCAAACAAGAAAAAGTTTGAAGGGGGTTGCTGTAGCTTTGACTAGATGAAAAGAAGGTATTACAGAGCGGTCCGCGAAGGGCACAAGTCTCCTGTGCGTCAAAAGAAAGGATGACAGAATAATAATGAGGGGAAAGTAGGAAGTTGATATTTAAAAGATTCATCTCTTGAGAATCCTTACCACAAATATGGAATGTTATGCAGGTTGTATGCGCTTATGTACAGTTCCCAAAAACAGATTATGCTCTGCGTTGCAATATCATCGTATAAAACGGTTTTCGTGGAAGGCAAGCATTTGAACTGTGGCAGGTACGACAGCCAAGAAGTGATTGATCGATTGCAGCTTGAAAAGTCGGTAGTTGGATGATTAGATGAGCTCCAACATTGTCAATGTTTTTGTAGTGTTTTCTTTTTTCCCAAAAGTCAATTTGTTATACATATAATTATTAAAGTAACCGATGCTTGGGAACTTGCAGGATCAGCGACATATGTTCTTAATGTCTTGGTTCAAACCGTAATAAAGAAAATTCTTTAAATTGATCAGTTTGCAGATTTTGATTATGCGTTAAGTCCAACTACATCGACCCATGCAATAGTATATGATATTGTAATGAAATACGGGGAAAAGGAAAGAAAGGTTCTAAAATTAACAAAGATTCACAACTCAATGAATGAATTTTTTAAATAATCAACCGTCAACCTGATTTAAAGAAACAGTTTGACGATGATATTCTATCAGAATGAATGCAATCGTTTTCGTTTAAATAACTGAAATTCTTAAAACTTCCAGCTGGCCAATTTATTTTTCTAATGCGTTTTACCTATATGAAAAAAACAGATTTCAAAAAAGTTTCGCTACTAAAGAGTGATCAAATGATGGCCGGGACGGAGCGCGAGACTGGAACATTGAAGCTAATTCTTAAGAATTGCACACTAGTTCCAGCAATTGCATTTTCTAAATTTCTATCTCTCTCTCTCTCTATCTCGTATTATTGTTGTAGGAAACAAGGTAGTAGTAGACTTGTATATCATGACTCATCATTTAGATGCTAACTTTAACAATATTGTTTTTTCAACGGCATTGCTCGGTGTCTATGGAAAGAAGCCTTTTATCCGTGCAAAAATGTAAACTGTACTCAGGAGCCATGGCATGCTGGCGGAATATGGCAGAAACTCACGAGTGTGTGGAATCGTTGTTCGAAATAAAACGAAGTATGTGGTCTCTGGGGGAGGCAAAGGAATAGGATAGGAAGCGAAAACAAAATCACACAACAATACACCATCCAGGTCATATGAACATCAAATGGAGCACTGACTGAATGTACACAAACTTAGTTGTTGTCCGTATGACAGTAGCAAACAGGGGAACATTAAATGATGTATATTTTTCCATTTCGTGAATGCAACTTCCTCCCCCATTCAATTCCCTGTTATTCGTCCCTGCTGAACATGGACGACGTGAGTGTGAGTAGCTACGTGGTACATTTTATGTGCATGTGGAGCAGTGGGAAAACAGAGAAAGGCAACAACAATTGAGATTCTTGTTGGGGCACGGAGAGAGAAAAGATTATTGAGTTGGTTTGCGAGTGAACAAACCCATACACACATTATTTCTCCATTACAATGATTATTATGATTATGACGACGATGATGATGACGGATATTATTAGGGAAGGCTTATTCTCTTGCTTTCCTCAGCCCCTTTTTTCCTTTTCGTTTGATAACCCTACGGAGAGAACGCTATGCGTTGTATGCTTTATTGTGTTGTTGTCCGTTTCAAAAACTCTGCTACATCTATGAACCCACATGTTCACATGAATGTACTGGAAAAGGAAGGAACCTGAATGCCGTTACAAACACTTGGCTCTTAACTACGGCCTTCCTCCGTTTCCTTCCGTTTTCATTGCACATTTGCCGTATAAGTAATATGCCATCCTACTCTCGCTTTCCTTCTACTGGTCATTATTCAAACTTGACTCTTACCCATCATCATATGTTCCTTCTACTATTTACTGTTGTTTGTTATTTTTGCTGTTAAGACTGAGATGGAACACAATACATACAGCCATCTCCATTCAATTGCGCTGAAATGCACTGGAAAAACACAATTCCATAAGGGAAATGGGAGGCAACACTTGTAATGGTGCAATAAAGTCTATTGTGGCTAAAGAAAAGCTTACCTATTGATCGTAACTATAAATTTCGATTCGCATACAACGTCCACTTCTCCATCTACTTTCACCATTTCTCCGTATATGTTATGCTTTATGGGATGATACAGACGTAAAAGGAACCAGAAGGAGTCTACAGTTCGACATGTCGACATAAGCAATAAAGTGTGAGCTACTGCATCACAATTCACAAAAGTGATCTTCCTGCTTGCCGACGATGATGCTACATTTCATGCTTAATCGTTTTTAATCTTCCAAGATCGACACGATTTGTTGCACATAGAATATTACTTTGCGAGGCATGAGAAGATGTGCAAAAAACTCAATTTTCCGGAGAAAACGGAAACATGTATGCTCGCAGCTGACTGCAATCTGTCATTCTCGGTCATGTTTGACCAATATTTCATTCTCGTACAACAATTTGTTCCTAATAACATACACCAACTACCTTTCTAGAATATCAGCATTAAGTTTCCAATTTCTCGAGAGGTTTTGTGACGCTTTGAGTTGAGCCTTTCTTTCTGTGGGATATACCGTTAAATAATGTTTGCTTAGTGCCGTGTATGCTGTTTTTGTCATATTCAATTTAGTTGAAACATGCACAGTATCGTGGAACTTTATGAATTATGTTTCGGAACAATTGCCCGCATTTGTTATGTTCTGACGATAAAAGTATCCTTTGAGTGAAACGCGGTAGTCGGCAGCATCAGCATCTATCAATCATGAATCCACTAGATTTACAATGCAATTACATTTCATCATCACAGTCAACCGTAATGACATCAGGATTTATGTCCCTGTCCCGACATGTGAACATATATAAGAAATGAAATTTTCTCATTTTCCCAGAACTAAGCCTCATTTACTATTAGCCCAAGTGTCAAATATTTTGGAAAGCGAAATCCTGCGATTCGACTGACATGACACAGCATGGCATGTAATATTTTGATGACACCCTGTGACACATTTCGCTCATAGGGACACTTAAAATCAATAATTTAGTTGAATTTAGTCATCATGACCTCACTCCAATGTTTTATTGGGAAAAAATATATGTTCAGCAAATGTGCACATGTAGGGAAATAAATATATAAGTTGTTTATAACTATATTAAGTTACAGGAACGGACAGACATGAAGGAAGACACAACATTAAAATCCAATGGGTTTTTCTTATGTACCTGACATTAGCTGGAGTCTACCAGAGTCTACTACATAGGACGTTGCTGCGTGAAAGTGTTTGTTTGACACTTGACACCGCATGGGGTCACTCGAACTCAATAGAGAGCTCTCTCACTGAACACGCTTAAAGTATCCTTCAAACCAAGGCAAGGCTGACTGTACTTATGCAATGCAAATTTTTCGTAAAGTTGTGTTATTTAAACTGGATTTTTAAAATGCTCTCATAACATAGTCAAACATTCGTAAACTACAACTACACATCAAAATCCTTGTAAGCCAAGGTTCGGTCCGAGAAGCACTTCAAACATGCTCCGTGCTTGTGCACAGTACAGGACAGGTGAGGATGTGGGGACAGCTAGTCTGAACAAACTTTCCGTAAACGCTCACAAATGTCGTACTAGGCGATACTCTTCACAGCACCGTGCACGGAAAAGTAATCCTCACCTTTAAAAAATAAATGCTGCTACATTTTTAAAGAATTAATGAGCTATGCCTTGCATGGTATGTTGTGCAGCTAGAGAAACACGCATTCCTTTTTTCGTGTCGTGTCGTGGGGAGGGTGGATTTATAATACCTGATGATAAAAATCTATGCACGACTTCCGTTTTAAATGAGGACAACCTATCCAAAGTTCATCAGCTCAATACGTTAGCTTTAAGGGGACAAGGCGGCGTTGAGAACACTCCTATCTGCCCTTCGGTAACCCTCACCATTTACTTGACATACCTACCGTATTAGAAGTATGTGCACTGATATTCATATTTGGGACAGTGATAAGGAGAGTGTATCATTCCATCATAGGGCCACACCCGCCGCACTCACAAGTCCAAAGCAACGAAATGATTTTGGACAACAAGTAGAACTTTGATGCAACTTTGTCCTGTTTTTTATATTCAAGATTTCATAGCTACTGGAATACACCCATCAACTATTTCCTTTCTCTGCTTCAGCAACCATGTACCATTCATCCCTTTAGTCAATCATTCATCTCCACTCTACGCTTCTAATTTTGACGGTAAACATGGCATCACGTACATCCTAAAGGAATGAATGGACCAAGAGCACTTGTCGTTAATCCAGTCAGCCACTTTGCACTCCACGAATCATGGTTATTACATTAAACCTTAAATGTGGGGTTTTCAGCATGTCATTATTTATCCAAAAAAATTCGAGGAAAACTTTCCGGAAGGAAAGGAGTTTGGAGAGCGGACTGAAACACGGTAGTCGTAGTCCTTGCATGCAAAAAAAGGCTAACTCTTCATCAGAGTCACGAACCAGCCTGGAAAGAAAACTACTCTCTTCTGTGTTCTGTGTGTTTCTCTTGGAGAACAAAAAATTAACTTTATAATTTCTTTCCCCTTTTCCCACTCGGAATAAATGGATTGATTTTTTTCGTGTTTTCCTTACGCGTCGAACAGCTTGCAAGAGGGAGTCGTCATTTTCTCTAATTTCTTTTCAATTTCGGTAGAGTTGTAGAGAATACATATACATGTACTTATTGAAAGTGCAATGTGCACTATCCGCTTAACCCCAGAAGTAGGTGGATTGTTATTGGGAATAATGAAGACTGCAGTCTCAATGCACCTCGCTCTTTTTCTCATACATAATGCATACAACAATGTAAGTAGAAGACTTCTGTGTAAACACAACAAGCTGCCGTTCCCCCTTACCAAGTTGATTCCTTGCGACAGACACGGAATGTAACAATAACGCAAGTAAACCAACCTGTGCCATATTACCTTGCTCGCCTCTCAATCAAATCATGAATGAAAAACCCACGAAGGGCAGATAATAACATGCACGTTAGCGACTAACATTAGTTTTGTGGAGAATATGAAATGGGGAAAGGGGAAGTGGCCCTTCCTCTACCTTCTTCTTCCTTCCTGTTCTTTTCTTCTGAGCATTATTGTGTGCATGACGTGTACACGAGTTTTAGTTGGTGTGCCGTGCCATTTCCGTTACCGGTCTGATACAACAAAACCCTTGCACATATACTCTCTAAGCATACAAAATGAATGTTCGTGGCTCAAGTGACTCAACTGTGGAAATGAGGAGGAAGGGAGAGGAGGATTGGGAAAAGTGAAGGAGTGAGAAGGCAAAAAAGGAAATATTTATCGCTATTTTGATGTCTACCTTTTCCCGTCATACCAGCCTTTTTATGTCCAACCTAACTCATCGATTCAGCCAAGTCGCAACTATATTCACAATTCACAGGGGTATTGACTGGCTGAGAAAAGTGGATGAATGAGAAGAGAGGAATGATCATATGGTAAAAATCAAGAGAGACAAGAAAGCTCAGTATGCACGAAGTGAAATGGAAATACGGTTAAGTGAGCAGAAAGGATGCAATAAAAGTAATATAACATCCATTCGAACTCTCCCTTCATGTGTACTATCTTGCCTCCAGCAACATTATCCATTTTCCAATTTCCCATACTCAAAAAAAGTTTATTGCAGAATTTTGTTATATTACGAACGAAGGCAGTCGTCTCTCAGATCTCTTTTTCCATGTATGTGTAACTTGTAGTTAGGCGAACAAAGACCAAAAATATGCATTGTGTACTCTTCCATTTCCAGATTACATCAGGGTTACCAGTACCAGTCTCTTTTCTCTTACAAATTTCAAATTTAGGTAAACACAAAAAAGTTTCGTTCATCTGTCACCGCTAGTTTTACTCGTTCCGTTTATTCTCTTGAGCAGACTCTGCTGTCGAAATTCTCTGTGAATAAGCGAACTTGGTCGACCTGCTACATTGTATGCCTCATCTTTACCGGGAAAATATATGCATGAGCTGAGTGAAACCTAATGTTTCTTGATGGTAATAAAGAGTAGATCCCGTCTTTCCCTTCCATCCATTGAACTACTTCCTTTTCTTTCCACCTTTTTCTCATCTTTCTCGTCATTTTCAGCCAGCAACAGTGCCGCACAAGCTCTCGAAAGTCATTCATGTATGCATGCGATATGCGATCAAGTCCGCTATGTTGTTCTTTTTACCCCACAGCAGTGGTACTTTACCTTCATTCAGCTCGTAAATTATGCATAATCTGAAATGTCCCGAATTTGCTAGTGGATGCATCCAAGACACGTGTGCTTGCATTATTCAACTTTTTGCAAGATAATTAAGTGCCAGCAAGGGAATCGCTGTGTCACCAAGTATTCAGATAAATGCCCATGACGTGCACAAAAAACATGCACGACTTCATTCCACATTTTGTCACTTGTGATAGCTCAGTTTGTGGATGTGGCTCTTGTCGTACACGATACGATCTAATAAAATATATGACGGCATTGCGAAGCTTAGCTAGGAAAAATATCACACAACTAATTATGTTGAGCAGGCACTTGGTTCACTCCAAGCTCTCACATTTCCTCGGAACAACCTGATGTAAGGGGGTGGTACGTCGTCTGAAGAAAAGTGGAACATGTGTTGAGGGAAATGATGAAAAGCAGACTAAAGTATTACAATCTGGTCCATATTATTCTACTCTTCGGGCTGCTGTACTACTTTGAACTCATTAACTTGATTGCCTTGAATAATATAAAATCGGATAAGGAGCTTCAAAAACCATCCATCCGAATCCGAACCAGATACCACAAACTTACAAGCGATTCGCATGAATAGTCCTCCACTTTTTATATGTATGACTACGACTATGTGTGGATCGATGAAGTCAGCCAAATGATCGTAAAACGAAATTGAACTGATTATTTACTTCATGCAAAATGCACATTAGATGGACGTGAAAAATTCAAATTACTTTTCCCTTTCTCCATTTCTTTCTCCAAATATATTGTATGATGATAAAGGAATAGGTTCCATTGTATCCAGAGGCAGTTGACGTGGAATCGAAATCCACTACTCATCCCTCCTTCATTTGTTTATCTCTGGCTAAAAATTCCATGAAAGTCTTTGCCGAGTTGTGTTCAACGTAATGAAGCAGAAAGAGCAAATAACATGAGGGAAAGCAGGGTGTATTGTGTAGTTGTCCGTTATCCAGTATACTTTACTTGATTTGTTTTGTCAGATAGCAATACATCATGCCAACTCAAACTAATATCTACCTTTTCGGCTTTTCGTATTGTGATTTGTGCTGCTTTGATGGATGCCTACAAAGCTGTTGTAATTTACGTGACCTCCCCTCATTCATATTTTCGTAATTTTTTCATATTTTTAATCCAATTAAATTTATAATTTTTTGCAGAAAAAGTAGGCCAGCTGAAAAATATCAATGGCGGACTGGGAGTCCTTTGGGAATGCGGGGAAAATAACCTCATTCCAATTTCCACTTCTAGCATAGTGGCGAACCAAACCCGACGTATGGTTTTTTGTGGAATTTTCATCTCCATCCCTGTCATTATCCTCGAGAACAAGAGTACTCGCACTCCTGTTCCATACGATGGCAAGCAATTTAGAAATACTGAGCCGAGTAGTCATCATCATTCTGAGTATTTCGTAATTACTCATCCAATTCATTCGTTCTAATGTCATGTCCCGCTGCTTTACTCCTTAATATTCGCTTGGGAGATGGGAATATGGGAAGAGCAAAGAAGAGAAAAGTTCATTTGAAATCATTTAAAACTCTCCGGGTGCATAGTCCTATCAAGGATTGCTATCAAGCAGACCAGACTTTTCATGTGTTGAGAAAAATGCAAACTCGAAATTCAGGATCCAAGCATTTCTTCTTTTTTTGCAGGGATGAAAGTCAAAATAGATTCAGAGGGACCCGGAGATGACAAGAAAATTACACCGAGTGCTGAACATGGGACAGAATCTCGTAATGCAAGCTCAGCTCTGGACGGAAAAAGACTGGCTCGTCGACGATAGTAAATGTTCATGAGAATCTCAGTGGGCAGATATATGCCAGTTTGTGCTTGCTACTTACCCAAGAGATACTCTCTTGCAGGAGGAGAAAGACGAAGTGCCTCTAATCAGGTTACATTATTTATTTAAGTCTGATAATTGCTTTCCATATCTTTTCTTACTTGACATACGCTGCTGTTTCTACTCGCAGAGCTGCATCTACCACGATTCTCTTTCGTGCCATGCTTTCTCCTGCAAAAATAAAACCGAAACGCGGAATACTTGGCGACTAAACTCTCTGTAGCATTGTGCATCTAATGTATGTTGACTTCATTGATATTTTCCTCACAGATTTCCACGACAAAACGACGGAAACAATAATCTCTCCAGGCTGCTGTATTGATGCCATCCAAGCTGCTCTGTATGCTCATTTTTTGTTGCATTGAGCATTTTTTCGAAACAAAGCATGTTACAGGGGAATGATTAGTGATGGAAAAGTATGTTGCAGCAGAGCGTGTGATGCATGGTGTTTGTGGAACGAGAATGTGAGTGGAATTATCATTTGGTGTCATTGACTTACAGCTAAACAACTACTGCCACATTTCTTATCCTCGAGCATAATGCAAGGAAATATTGGTGTTTCCAGGAAATCTCCACTGACTTAACACAGAAACCGATCGCCGGTCCAAGAGATAACGTGCGTCATGCATCATTCCATGTGTCCCTTGACTTACCCTCAAAGTTATAACGTTTGCAGAGGAAAACAGACTAATGCTATGATGATGCGGGTCGCTTTTTGTTTTCCCAATACAACCGTCAATATTGTCAGCTATTCCTGATGCAACCTTTATCAACTTACCCCGTCTCCATATATTCTTCACCGTGAGTCATACATTCGATTATATTTACGCTGAATATCACCCGGAACTTTAGCACTTCTATACTACGCTTATACATACAGACAGACGTGGATTGTACACCGAAAGGTACATGAATAAACATCAAATGAATTCACAAGTAACAAGCGTCATATCGTGTGATAGTGACAATATACTGCTTATACAAAGCTTTAAGAAAAGCAAGAAATCTCACTTTGACCCTATGTATTGTGGATGCGCATGTTTATAGGTAAATATTATGATTGGAATGGGAAGACAACTCAAGCTTTATTTGCTCTCCTCCTGGAGATATCAAAACCATTCGTTGGGCTTAGTCAGCTTGTTTTATTGAAATCCCCTGTGCTTTGCCTATTCCACTTCCTTCGTTACAACATACACTGTTTCATTCTCTCCTGCGTATATTTAATCAACCCCCAACTAGTCCGGGGCTGGGTTGGATTTTGGATTGGAAGGGAGAGTCAACCCATCCAGACACAAATGCAGACAAAGTAAATTAAACATATATCCGCATCCTGATTGACTTCCATACGGAAAAAATAAAGCATAATTCATGGATGACAACAAACCAGAGAGGGACGAAATACAATTGTAACAAAGTGATGGAAGTCGCACTGGGGATCCGCATTATTGCAGTTGAAATGATCGTCATAATAATCTTGTTGTGTTTGCGTCCCCTTCTCTTTGAGCGCAATACATCTACAATCCACACTTATTGCTCTCTGGGTGTGATTGCCAACATTTTCCATTAAAATGAAAGTTTGGTACATGTACTTACGCATGGACAAGAATGAATCATATCAGTCATTCATTCTCCATATTTTTCAAGTGTTTGCATCAATGCGTACAATTCCAATAGATAGAGCATGGGCGACAATGTCAATGTCAACTGATAAACGGTGACAGCTCTCTTACAATTAGAAAACATTGATAACTTCTGATAAGTGCAACTGAAAGTATGGAAAAATACAAGAGTGCTATCACTATTTTTTAAATCTCTCTCCTCCCAGGATCCCAATTTCGCGAGGAATGTTTTGAAGTTTAAAAGTATTCTAATTACCGTTCAGTACATGCACAAGTACATACATGTTATGATCCAGCCATCCAGCTATATATAGCATCACTATCACTGTCATATATTGACAATTTTTCAAGAGTATTACATGCACTCAAATTCAAAGCAATACAGAATAAATTCTCTCCACTTATCTGATCGGCTTGTAAACTGCTTACGGACGTGTTTGTGTTAGAAAGGTGAGCATATTGTAAAATCGATATAACAAAGCTACATAGTGTTGTCTGTCCTTGAGGTAAACTTGGCATTCCGGTAACGAGAGATGCTAAGCGTATCCTGTGAGAATGACGTTGTGTATAAGTGTATTTTGGTTTTCTGATGGGATACAGTTTGTAGCGGGGATATCCAATTATGCATATCTTCGATACAAACCTTAGCAAGCACACATGCATACAAGCGTATGTCAGTTTAGAGAGTGTGTGTAATTGTAGAGTTTAACAGATTTGCTTATTGTTCCGATA
>JAHZNA010000992.1:0-21026 GCA_027743935.1 Sinodicranocentrus sp. ZH6 | reverse complement strand
TTTTGATGTGAGACTATCGTTTTATGATATGTTGCTAGGTTAATTTTTGATGTGAGACTATCGTTTTATGATATGTTGCTAGGTTAATTTTTGATGTGAGACTGTCGTTTTATGATATGTTGCTAGGTTAATGTTTGATGTGAGACTATCGTTTTATGATATTTTGTTAGGTTAGATTGTTAGGTAATGTTTGATGTGAGATTTAATTATATTCAATATTTGCGAGCTCCACTTAGTGTTACCAGATTTATTTAGAGGGAGGAAGACTCTTAAAAACTTTTTTTACGAAATCACTTCATCCTATTAAATCATTTTCCATTTTCTAGCTACTTTTCCAAGATTCGATTAAAAGGACAGCCTGAACGAATTACACATATGATTTTGTCTTTCAAAATTCCTCTCTAATAACTTTATATGCACCGGTTGTCCATATGTGCGTGTTCTATTTTATCCAGGATAGTGTAATAATTCACTCTGGGACATGAATTAGATATTAAGTAAACACTACACGGGCTACTTTCTCCTCTTCGGATGGAATGACCTCGACAAGACTTGTGGGACATAAGTGAACTATTTTGTGTGTATCACATCCGATGTGGAAAAATAGCTTGTTACTTCTAGTTATTGCTGAATTTCTTCTTCTTCCCCGTTTCCCTACTTAACATCAATACACGCCAAGTTATAGCTTTCCCATTGGCAAGAAGAGAAATCCTTCTTGTCGAGTATTTTCATACAAAATACATAAAGCATGATGAGAAGGTATTACCCCGGCACTTGGTTATTACTCCCTTGACATGTTATTTAGGAAGACAGTGGGAATCAAATGCGGAACAGAGGATAGAAAGAAAACTACGTTCTATTATGAGTGTGTATATGCGAAAGGGTTATTATATGGAATGGTTTTTAGCAACATGTTGAACAGGAAGCCATTGTTTACTTTTCGCCTCTCTCACTTCAGCCATGTCTCAGGCGTCAGGAGAGAAAACACGGTGATATTATTATTGCATCGTATCCTCCTCCTTGTATAAATGTCTATGATGATAAGGGTTGTATATTACAGAAATATAATCGAGGACGAAGAAGACCAGGTCGTAAAAGTAGATTTTTCGCCTTCCAAGGATCCACTATGTTTCGGTAGCTCACGCTGCTTAGGCCAAACGGAAAATGGTGGAAACGAATGGAGAGAGGTAAATTATAGACGCGATTAGGGTATATCCTTGACACTCCAGTCTACCTTAATTGACGACTGTGCACTACACTCAAGCAAGCAAGCATATAGAATATGTAATACTTGTAAGGTAGGGACTAAAGGGATTCTAAAAATAAATTTCGTTTATTGCATTATTATGTGAGGCTGTGTGGCGTTGGAGCAGATGAAGGGATGGACGTAGTTTCCCACTGTACTGTTATACGAAAGGTCCCTTATCACTCTTGTCACCTCATTTACTGCTTGTGTACTTTATATAAAAGTCATCTTAACATTTTGAATAACAAGTGTTCTTCACTTTACTAGATCTAGGGGTGTTAAGACATGATGTTTTACAAAAGACGAAAATCCAAGGACCTATGGGCACTCCACATTTGGATGATTTTATATATTTCCCTAGTTGGCGTTGAAGTAAGTACAGTACACTTTGTCTTTAATTTAAAATTTATCACATGAAAAATTAAAAGAAGACCTGGATTTGTCCAGATAAAGTTTTATGAACCATAACGTAGAAGGTAAATTGAATGGACCGAAATGAAACCATATTATTCCATTATTACACACGCACTTTGCGATTGCAACAGGATGAATCACACAATCCCTGTGAAAGGATATTCGACACCTTAATATCCAATAAGGGAAATGGATATTGTAATACATTATTCTAATCTGATCCTAAAATGACGATGATGAAAATGCCATTTACCTCGTGTAAATCCTCCCAAAATCCAATCTGAAAGTGTGCATTTATTCAGCTCAACTTTATTTTACCAGAGTACGAGAAATGATGATCATAAGTATAGTGAGAAAGGAAAAGATTATCTTTCTTTTTTCTCTACAAGCTTTTTTTCCACGTGTGGTATATAAATGTACCTATCTAATCTAGCTCAACCTCTGCTTGGGGATAGAAAGATGACGACATTTATTTTTTTCCCTGCGATAGATACACAAGATCCATGAGCCATACGAAACCATAAACCACGTATGGCCTGTGGCATTCTTTCCCAGATATTTTTTAATATCGCCTTTCCCAACTGCTGGATAAGTATCACACATTCTACTCATGATAACATCATTATTATGATGAGTTTTCCATTTCATTTCTTTCTCCAGCCATCTCACACTTGCACACACCAAGTAACAAAGTGAGGGAAGTGTAAGGATAAAAGTATCTCTAGGAAATAGACTCGTGTAGCATTAAAGGATATGCATACTCTGCTCACATCCCATCATGATTTTTATTCATAATGCGAAATTACATCTTAAAATATTTTTCGGCATCTCTTTTACCCCCGAATCTTTATGCAAATGTGGTTTCACGTCTCACTTACGATTTTTTCATCCGTCTCACATCTTTCCTTCTTATTGCATTATTATATCCCTTTGCACCACAGAAGACACACGTACCACATGCACTTCACTCTTGCCGTCAGAGTTGAAGAGAAAGTGGAGCAGTCAAAGTCGGGAGGGATGAATCTACTCGCCAGCCAAAAAGACAGTTCCACTTTGCCATGTCGTAATAACGACCATGATGATGATGCGAGGACCGCCGCTAGCACGTTATTTTCAAGAGAAACAAAACCCAAAGGCTTCCAGACCACCATCATATCACCATCATCATATCAGTTAAAGTTTACCAATCCTTTTTTTGTTTCATCTTTCTCATCATCATCCTCTCGTAGAGGGTGTATATGGACGTTAGTAAATATCACAGCCATATTTTCCCGAGAAAAAATGAAGAGGGAAAGAGAGGAAAACAGACAGGCAAAAGTACTTCTGCCTTTTCCCGTTTTCCTCCATACTTACTCCATTTCTACTTTCCCTTCCCCCCACAATCAGCTGGAAAAAGTATACTATACATTACGCGTCTATCAGTCCATTTCCCTCAACCAGACACCAAGTCGAAGTTGTTCCATTTTCTCTAGTGTTTTGGGAAAGCGGACTAAAGTGCTTCATGTGCATATTACCACATCATCATAATCGTTATAACTTGCGTTCATTTCCTCGCCGATTCAGATAATGAAAACACAAGCTATAACGCTATATACTACGGGTATGTTCTCGGAATGCTATGACGTCCTCATTCGTTTCTTCTTTCCTTCCTAAAACTAGTAATAACGCAACTATTTCTGGGGAGAAAGAATCGATTCTCATTGCAAGCTATAGGAATGAACAAGAAAAGCACACTTTTCGAGTATCTCTAGCATCTCTCACATTTTCACAAACTGTACAAGAATTGAATATTTAGGGAATGATACGTACGTATGAACTCACTAGAACGCCCGTTGTGCGCTAATCGCACAACATTTAAATAGAGTCGATTATTCAATTTCGTACCTTACTAAACCAACTAAACCAATCCAGGACATACAGACATATACAGACACAGACGCATGCAAAAATATACTTAATTTTTAGTCAAAAATCCACATAAGCATGAAATGTAAACTTGGCAGTGTGGAAAGGAGCAGGAAAAACAAGTGGTGGAGGTTTCTCCTCGGATTAAAGTTGCTCTTCGGGAGAGAAATTGAGTAAAATGCGTGAGTATGTGTGCACAAACATTACACGCGAGAGAATTGTTGTTGTCCTGATATACGCAATAGCTTTACGGCTCAAATGAGAGAGACGAAGTGTGCGTGTCATGAGGAAAAGTGGAGACTTGAAAAACATGCATGATTGTGGGGGAGGAAGTATGTTTCACGCAGACGATGATTAGATAACTGCTTTACCACCATCCTTTCTTGTGCTTCTGTAAGTGAAGGAATATTTACACATGATTTTACCTATTTTCCTTTGCACCCTGGATAAGAAGTAGGTTGTGAGTATTACGAATATAGACATACTCAAGCCATGTCGAATCAATCCCTGGTAAAAATGAAGATATTCTGGACAAAATTATGTGAGAAGTCTAGACACTAGACGGGAATCCGAAACGTCTGAAAAAAGGACGTGAAGCTTTTACCTCTTTCTCCTTTGTAATTTTACTATAAACAAAATATATATATCCTTTTTCTGTACACACGTACACACATGCAAAAGTATAGCACGTCTAATACTCATTTTTCTTCACGCAAGGAAAATCCTCAAAAAAAGTTCTGCTCTCACTACGACTACAATCCCGCGTCTTTTTTTTCTTTCCTTTGTCTATTAATAACGCATAGTTTGCATCAAGATTGCGTGTAAAGACTCTCTTAAGATATATTTTTTCCTGTGGAGATTCTTTTCATGACTTCTTCCTGTATGCTTTTCCCTGTCGCTTTTCTTCTGTAGTTTTCTTATCGCTTTCCTTTCTCCTGGGAGGTTCTTCAAACAAAGGTTTGGAAACTTTCCAGCTGGAGCGGACTCAACTTTAACATACAAAGTATTGGCTAGGTTTTGCTTACATTAGATGGTATAATGACTGTACATAATACACACTGATGGTATACAAGGATAAGAAAGGGAATTGACAAGTTGAACGCATCTTATTTATTCAAATTGTGAAAACGCAGTCGGGACAGATTAACGATCATAATCTAATTTTTGTATGCTGGGAATGAGCATAACAAATGGTGACTGCATAAATTTAACTATAGCATGAGAGAATTCCTGTGGGGAAGTATGAAGATATACAATTTCCCTTCATTTTACATTCCGCCCTTCATTTTCGCAGCACGTCATTTCCTCTTATTTTCCGTGAAAGGAGGTAATATCTAAGAAAATATGCATGGGTCCCATGAAAAAGGAAACTTTTCCCATCTACGGTGTGGAAGAGACATAAGTCGTTTGTTTACTTTCACTTTTCTTCCATGTTCTTTTTACCTCTTTACTTGGTTGACACTTGAGGAGGTAGAGAAAGAAAGAAAAAAAATTAATACCTATACACTGCGTTGTGAGTAGGTATATATAACGAGTGGAATTATATATAAATGTATTTTTCTCTCACTTCCGCTCAACTCTGAGAAAGTTAAATATTGAAAGTAGTTGAGCAAAAGAAAAGTTGCTTTTCTTGGCTTATATGTATATTTTGCCTTTTCTTTGCGTTGCTATTTTTTCCAAAGATAATATTCTTTTTTTGGGTGTAGAATTTTTTTTCGAGTTGAGAGTGTGAAAAGGGAAAACATTTTTTTTTTGCTTTTTGTTTGAGTTTTTGAGTAAAGCGTGTTATAATAATGGGGAGAGGAGACAGCCACAGTTGAACTTTGTGCTGTCACTTAAAAAAGTGCTTAGGGAAGAAAAAACTTTCTTCAATAGTTTTTTAGTATGGTTGGTAGCATTGTTGGTAAGATGGTTGGCTGGAAGATTGTTGTAAACTTTTTCCTGCTGCGGCATGTCCCTATGTTTCTCTAAAATGGAAGACTAGACTATATGAACAAGTCTCAAAAAGGAAAACAATGACATGATAGATGTCTTTATACTTTTAAATTATATTATTATTCAATTTACAAAGTATAAAATTGATTGTGATGGGATTCTAAGGCAGTTTAGCATATAAATATGTGTAATAATTTGAGTTCTAACTTGCTTTCTTAGAATTTACAACGATCTGTTGGATGGCACCAAGGGAAATTCAATTCGATAGGATTAGCAACGCTATACAAAATTTTAATGTAATTGAGTAACTTCTTTTGGTGAAAAGAAGCCTTACCTATTTTAATATCCTTAACAAAACCACCCTTCCACTAATAACCAGAGTAAAAGTCGAACGTCGCAAAATCCCTCGTGCTATTTGGCATTTTGAAAAAATTACATTCCCAGAATTCATCAAGCACTCACTTCATAATCACCATTGAGTTCCCAGAAGATGAGTTGGTTCGACAGGTGCTGAGAAGGAAGACTAGTTTCCTTCAAAGAAAATGAAATCAAAGGGAAACATCTCATCTGGCGAAATACCCACAGTCATCATCTTTCCCAACAACGAGCTACAATCACTCCTTCCCTCTTTCCCTTTATTTTGCTGGCTTTCTAGTCCGAATTTAATTACGTAATTACAACAAGGCTGACAAAGCAAAGGATTTTAATTTCATATGGAATCATTTGTGATTTAAGGGTTCCACGCTCTCCCCATTAGTCTCTACCTTTCTATTGTCCTCTTTTTCTCTTATTCGCCTCACAAAGAAGTTCCTAGTGAGATACCATTAAGCCTTTCCCGCATCCTTTGCAAATACCTAGTGCACTGAGTGATGGTGCTATACGTATACTCTCCATTCTCGCTTCACTTCCTTCGGTAATCTGAAACTGCAAGTTGGAGATGGAAAAAAATATTCCAAGAAATTGCTCGCTCTCTCTTCAGTTCCGCTTTTCCTCTCAAATAGAATCCATCCTGGTAACAACTCAACCATGTGCTTCTTACACGGCCTTTTTTCTATAAACACAAACATGCATTCTCCCCTCTTCTATAAAGCATGTCATTACCAGAGTCATCCACCGTTACATTCAAAGTACCCCGCGAAACTTTGCAAATCAGATACAATTTTCCGTCTTGTTCAAATCCTCATTTCATCTGTTTTGTATTACAATCTTCCTAGAGAGCGACATCATGACAAGATAAAAAGACTAGGAAAAAATCGACTTTCCTTGCCATCCGTCTCATCCATGACATAATCACATAATGCGAATTTCCCCATTTTGAGATGCAGTGTGCGCATACCACCCAAAGTTTTTACACCTCCGCTTCTGTCATTCCTTTCATTTTGCTTCCTTCCATTTTTCCTTCCTTCTCGTCTCCCCACAGAGAATGAGACGAAAGACAACAAGAGAGGTGGAGAAGCCATCTATAGAAACTATTTTCCCACCACCAACTCATTTATTTAATTGAAGCCGTGTGTTCAGCTGCTCCACGCAGCCCCTACTCATTATCTTCGGAGGAACAAAAGGAATGAGAAAGAGAAAAGGATTATTTATGGGGTTGTGTGCTAAAAAGCGAAATGCACATGGTTCCCATATTATCCCACTCTAGTGTGGTGTATTGTGCTACGTTATGCATACTCAATTCAACTTGGTAATGTTGCCACTCCGTATTTAAAACAGAGTGATATTGTGATTGCACTCATTATTCCTCAACTGTCGTCAGTTCTAGCCTTTTTAGCTCCCATACGTATAAGCATGCCTTTTTTGCAGAGTGAGTCTCATCTACTTCCTTTCTCATTTTCATCAAACCTTTCACGTCCCACTTTCCTCGTCCACAGAGGAAAAAGACTTTGTTCGACTTTCCTGCAAAATTGCACATTTACTATGTAAATGAGTTGATGGCTATGTCGCCTTATATACAAAGTTGGCTTCATTTTGTCGTAGAATGTGGACGAGGACGAGCATTGATTACAAAATGGGTGGGGAGAATAGAGAAAGCATTAATTTTCCCTTGGTTTTCTATCAATCAAATGGATTGACTATTTTAATAACAAACTTATCGCTTCCCCACCACAATTCACCCTTGGTCCTCCGCATGCTTTAACGATTACACTTAATGAGAGAATAACTAGTGGATTCGTACTTTGATCATACAGTTTTTTTTCAAGGTGGACTTTTTACGACACTAATTAACCATGAAGCGTCCCACTTTCCGAAATGTTTTCCCTATGACAGAGGTTTTAACATGTGGGTATCAAATATGCAATAAATATTCAATGCGACGATAATCTCTCTCCGTTGATTAATATGTATGCATGCATGGTCACGCTGAGCGAAAAATCTTTATAAAAAGAGTAGCTTCTAGTTATCTATATATTGTTCTAATCATTAATAATACGACTAGAGAAAACGATACCAAAAATCGGGTACAAAAAATTGGACAGCGTATGCTTAAAATATTGACATTGGAATCTTTAGTGCTCTGTCGCTCCACTAGGTATACAATTTTCATTACAGCATTTTACCCTTCTGCGTCACCAAAGCCAATATTGAAGTAGGAACGGGAGAGATTCAAAAGATCCAATATTTAAAAAGACAATATTTGGCTTACTGTGTCCTCTCCTCGAAATGCAAAGGGATAGCATATATAAATATCGCAAAGCTAAATGAGAAGCTCTGGACTAATCTCATTTTGTGCACAGAAAGTGCCACTGGCACTTTGATATCACACCTCAAAAATCCCCTTCTCTGTGACTGTGTAGGGGAACGGATAAAACCACAATAGTATCGTAGCATATTTATCTAATATGGATGTGAAGAAGACGACGACGCAATAACTAGGTTTCCTCCAGCTGCTCCACATGATCCGATATGGATGTCAGCTTTTTCCAGTAGCATCTGTTTCTCGGGGAAAGTCTCTTCTCTCTTGGTGATAGTGTGAGGGAGACTGACAAGGGTAAATTTATTTAATATTGAGTAAATTGAGATTACAAGTACAATAACAAACATTTAATATCCTCTGGGTTTACGCCGGATCTCCACTAGGAATGAAAATGAAATGGGGTTAGCTAAAACAACAATGAGTGAGAAGCCACAGCAGAAGGTAGTCTGGATGTAAGATACACACGCTCACTCGCGCTTTCTCTCACTCTCTAATGCTTATTCCGGATTTTCGAGTGAAGGAGGTGGTGGAGGAGGATCGATACTAGAAAAGCAGGGAATGCTCACACTGGGTTAGTTTCGTTTTCGAGGAAAATCCTCCCGCATGCTTGTGGTAGAATGGAAGAACTGATATTGAAAAAATACGAAGAGAAAGGGAAAAAAATGTGTGTCTTGATGATGGTGATGCTCTTCTTTTTCCTCATCTCTTTCAACTGCTGGTCTTTCCCGATTAGAGAATTAAACAAGGACACATGAGATCAATCGACCAGGAGGATAAACAACATGGAAAATAGCCACTGTCCAAGGTCCAAATTTGTCATCACATGGTGCACGGGTATATGAAGAAACATGTACACTAATTTCAACTTCTCGGAATAAGGATATGTACCTATGTTAAGGATAATTTGTAATGAAACAAATGTGACGAGGAAGAGTGTATACTAGAGTAAATAAAATCTGTCACGTTCCTTCCAGCCAGAGAATATAGCCTTTCTTCAATGAAAATCTAGTGAGGAGATTCTGTATGCCCCACTTTTCTTGTTTATTAATGGCCACAATGGAACAAACACAGAGAGATAGAACATGACTAGGAGACTGCATGACGTGAAATGGCTGAAAACCTTGACAAAGTTTTATGAGTCTTGTGAAATACTTAAATAGTCTATAATTCAGTAAGGAAATTGCCAAAATGTGTCACTTTCTCGGATTTGATTTACGATATTGAGGGTAAGAGACTTTCCCTCTGTTGTGAATTTGAGGTTGGCGAGAGGAATAGAAGTCATTCGTTTATTGGAGTGAGAGGTACACTAACGCACGGGAAACCGGTAAAAGTATATTCTTCCTTGTATTTTAAACGCTATATGAGATTTTCTCGATTCGCTCCGTTGGAGAAAGGTATTCTCAAAAGAATGAATGTCTAGAGACGATAAACTAGCTTTTCTGATTTACTCTTGGAATATATTGTCCTTTTCCAAAGTATCCATTATTGTGACCAGGTATGTAGTATTTTTAGTTCGTAAAAGGAAGGGAATGGAGACGAAGGGGAAAACGAGGTAGTAGTTGTGCTTAACAAGAAGCTGATAATAAATTACGCTGCTGAAATATATCGTACTATTTGCGTGATAAATTTTATAAGCGACCACCTCAACATATTAAGATAATGTACTTGTGCTATTAGTCAACGAGAAAAATTCTTATACACTGGAAAATAATGGAAAATCGTTTGTTTGAGAGCTTCAGCATGTACTGTGGTGTCACCACACCAGCCAAAATTGTGTCTCAAAGATTGATCGACCAAGGTCATCCAAAGCTCATATTTTTTTTCCATGAAAAGCTCCATAAGCTCGGTTTTTTTCCTAAACGCACATTCTCCTCTAAAAATAAACTCATCGCGCGTGTAAAGTCAACGAAATGAAAAGGAAGAGGTCATAGTCATGATGACGGTGCGGATAAATGGAAATGGAGCTCAGGGATGAGGATTTTTTTGCCGAGGACAAGCAATTATTATTCTCTTGTATAATCCCCTTTTATAGCTGCCCGTCCTGATGGTGATGATGATGATGATGACAGTCTCCGTTTCCATGTCCATTATCTTTATTGTGAAAAATGCATAGATGTATATATACGAACGCATGTAGTCAAATGGAGACATGCAATGCAACCACAATCCACTTTTAATACTTATTCCCTTGACATGGATAAAAAGACTTGGATGGTATATGGCCACAGTGATGTGATGACACCAGGCATATACCATGCATGACACATATGATTCGCCGGCGTGGCGATACCCAGAAAAAGTGCTATATATACCTTACCCACTCACATGTGGAGAGAAAAGGCAACAGGAGAAAGCTGGCGAGTTCTCACGAAAATTGCTTCACTATATAGAATGAATGAAGGGGAAAAGGGATAAATCGACAGTGGGCTGATGCCGCTGATAGGTTTTACATGGATACAATATCATATTGTCTTTATACACATATTCCTCTCCCTAAGTATGTTGTAATCTGGTAGAAATCTGAAAGAAAGGAAAATGGCCTTTTTTCCCTAAGAAAAAAATATGCACAGTCATCATCCTCATCGTGAGTTGTGCACGAAACTATGCACACAAAGTGAAATAGAGAATAAAGAACGGAAATGTGGTTGTAGTGTTGATCACGATGATGATGATGGTGGTGTTGGTGCTTTTATGTCACAAATGGATCGACAAGGAGTAATGGTGTATCGGAGAGAAAATTCCTTGGAAAAGGGTTGAATTCATAATCACGAAAAAAATATGTCGAGAGCAAAGAGGAAGAAACCACAAGTGTTGTTCACGACTGGAGAAACAACACTCAAGAAAATTTCCTCTTTTTCCTTTTCGTCATGCAAGACGCCGGGTAAAAATGTTGCTCAGAGGGAGAATGACTTTACGACATGCATTCATTTCAACATGGTATCGTCATCATCGCTCAGCAAAACGGAAACTGTTGCAAATTCTTCTCCCTATGCTAACCGTCACGAGACCTCTCCATTTTCAGTTTTCCTTCTGGACAATAAAACGTGTAGAAAGAGGTATATTGACGGAAAAAAAGTCAACGTGTTTTATTCTGGGGGAAAAAAGTTTTACAATTTGAGAGCTTTAATGGGGTACAATTTCCTAAAGTTGTACACAACAATGGGAAAAATCCTGAGAAATATGACAAAAGCTATGCAATATATTTTTTAGTTTTATTCATTGGAAAACTTACGAGAAAAAAAGTTGAAATCACTAATAGGCCTGTAACTTCCGAGAATAGTATACTTTCAAGGATATCTTATTTTTTCCCTATTGTGAATTCAAAAGCTCAAGAAATATGATACGATTACAAGATTTGATCTGACAATGATGAAATTTAACTTGTAAGGTATATACACTTTTCGTTTCGTCTCTTTTACTAAAGTTACCCGGTTCCACCACATCGACTCATCCGATTCCACATGAATGTTATTCTTGTCATTGAGACTTTTTATTGTGTATTAGATAAAAAATATTAATGTGACTTGCTTCATCAATCCGAGGATTCAAAAAAATTGCAAATCTCTCCAAACATGAAGAGCATTATTGGGAAAATACAAGATGCCACATTAAGCACAAAAGAGCAAAACAATGGAAGGCCAGGGAAGATCTCGTTTTCACTGTCTAGGACTTTATATGCTATCTAAAGTATAATAGCAATGGAGAGAATAGGTGGAAAAGTATTTTCCCCAAAGTATCAGTCTCTGTTTCACCCTAATCGCCTCCAACTTTAACCAGATAGAGAGAGAGAGAGAGATGGTGAAACTGAGACTCTATTTGGTTGAATGGGCAATAAAATTCAGGATTTCATGCATTATTTCCTTCCACCCCGTAACACAATGGGATATTCGTTTTTTTGCACTGTTTGCTTTTCCAGAAAAGTGTATACATAACTGTCAGTGGAGAACTGTATACTATCCTATTTTACTGGAAACACTCAAGATAAGACCCTACGATGTCTGTAAGACCACTACATGGGAAGAAAGTGCAAATGGGTATATGACTCTTATCCCAATTTCTTTTTCTTACGTAAAGGAGGTCACTCCAAGTAAATGTATATTGTAAACGATTTAAATGCTGTATTAGAAAAGTTGTATTAGAAGACATCAGGAAGTGCATCGAAGCATGCATGATGTTGTCATTGTGCCATTTTGCAATGGCAACTTTCATCAAGTCAACTTTCTATTTTTATGCTGTGTGTACAAAAAAATGTAATATTTTCCCTTCAATTTGCTATCACAGCTGTACACATTGCAAAGTTGTATGATACTTTATAACCTGCTCAACTCTTTAACTTTATTTCTCAGGTAGGAAAAATAGTAACTTTTCCAATAAACTTTACCATGTAAATCCCTACTATAGGTTTTTTTCTTATCGTAAGAAGTGACTTTTTTAAAGATGAGAAATAAACTTTTTCTACATATTTACTCAAGGAGCATTCATAAATATATATGGTTTAACAAACAATGTACATAAATTTTTTTTACATCAAAAGAAACTTACCTTGCAAAGCTTCAAACTACCAACATACTGCTGATGGATTCGACATCAGCAACCACTTGCACTTTGGTGTGAATCGCTCACTCATTCAATGGAGAATAAAAAAAATGGTGTTTGACCACCCTCACCATACTTAATACATTTCCGAGAACATTCTCTGTGAATTTTCATTTTGGTCCCGAGACTCAAGTCGTTTAAGCAGGAGGAGAAGGAGGAGCAAAGAAAGTAGAGCGGGTTCACCATTTCCCCCATTATCATTCCCAACTTGACTTTCACTAGGAGTCGTAGTCGAGATCACATCCGGAGAAGTAGTAACTTTGTTGCTTTCCTTCTTCGAATCAGCTTCCTCCTTCATTTCACAAAAGAAATAAAAAATATTCTTGATTTTTTTTCTCTTCCCTTTGTCGGCAAGAAATGAGAAGGATTTATTGAGAAAATTATGGAACTTCAAGTATCTGCATTACTCTCAACGTGACATTTCTACCAAATCATGTCTATCCTCCACCCACACAATTTTTTCCTAAAATAAGGAACTTACCAGCTGTACTTTTTTTCTTATGAAATATTATTCAGTAAATGTTACAAGAGCACGAGAGAATAAAAAAAGTTGGTTTGATCTCCTTTCTCTTATTATCGAGAAAGTGACGTCGACAACGAGTTTCTTATGATTTTCTCTCCCGTCACATGTGTGCTTTAGCCGAGTTGTGTTTGCTATTAACTTACAGGACACGATGTGTAGGTGAGAGCATACGTACTCCAACTTTTTATATTAGTTCTTTCTTTATAACTTGATGCAACTAAACGTAACATCAGTAGTACACACGCGTGTGCATGTGTAATACAAACTCGTCTTGTTTCCGCGGCTTTAGTGTATATTTGGTCCTTCCAGACTTTCCCAATTCAGATGGATCTTCTAAGAAGATGGATGAATGCACTCATGCATACACTTGATTTGAAACTTGGGTGCTCAGCTCTTCTCTCATTTTATCTTTCCTTTTTCCTCGTCACTTGGAATAGCTGTCACTTGCACGAGAGAAGGAAAATGGAGAAAAAAGTTTAGTATCTCTTGCAAAAAATATATATATGATTTTATTGAATAAAAATTCGCCGTGTGTTTGTGTATATAACTTGAAGAATATTTATGTATTCATTTACTCCAGACGTGTTCTCCCTCACATGTAATAACCCGAGGACTACTCTTGTGAAGGAAAAAAAACTGTATGCAAATAAAAATGTCCTTTTACGCGTCACTACCGCACTTGAACCAAACCCTGAGGAGACATTTAGAAGATGGAGAGTGTGTAGAACACACCTCTAAAAAAATTTGTATTCTTGTAGATTCCAGCTGTGGTTGGTTTTATTGAGGTTAGCAATCCAGACGAGGTTGAAGTTGAAACCAGTTTTTACACTAGCAATTGTGAGCAATGTCGGAGCACAAGAGTGTAGCTCACAATTGCGAGGAAAATTTAACGCTCGTAAAATAAATAGGTATGGAAAGTAGGTAGTACAAAAGGGAAATATTTCTTTTCAAAATGTCTTGTCACTTTTGAAAAATCAATTTACACAGGAAAATGTTTTACACCAAAGTTACACTTCTGGCGTCCTGTCTAATATTGTCTGGTGGTAGGGTGCCGTCTCCAAGAATAACTGTAAAGGGTCTCGATTGCAGATTTTCTTTTATATTTTTCCCCAGGACTACACTCACTATTCCTAAGAAATACTCATATGTCGATTCGCATTCAATGCAGAAACACAACTAAAAGTCGCGGCGACAGGGTACACCAGCAGTATACAAAAATTCCAAGGATCTACGACACAGACACGAGTTTTCAGTTTAGTTTTCTACACTTTTGTGTCGTCGAGGAGAAAGCAGATGAGGATCACCAACTTTCCTTTCTTCATTCTCCCTTTCTGTTTCCGGCTTGTGGAAGCCTCTTTATTGAAGGGAGGAGGGAACAGAGAAGAACAAAATTCTACCAGGGATAATACCACGGAAAGAGGGGATATATATATATAACTTGTGTATACAAGTTTTACTCTCTTCTCATCTTTTTCAGGGCTTTTCTTTATGACAGAAATGGAGAAAAAAGTTGACAACAATTCAAAGAGGATTTCACCTGACTACGTGCACTGCTTCTTCTATTTTCTCTCCTTTGTAAGTGCAATGGACACGAATGGTTTAAAGGGAATTGGCAAAATTTCAATCATCATCATCCACCCTATCATAGATAACTTTTGGAGTTAACCAGAAGATGTAAGGCAACCGGAGAGAAAAATAATCATCTTTACAACCTACACATACCGCTCATGTAAGGATATTTGCTTCTGGGTAATTTTTTCTTCCTTTTGCTGTCTTTGTGTTCGTCAATCTTGTCAAATATTTGCTTCTGTCTTTCCGCTGTATCTGTATCCCCAGAAGCGTTAGAAAGTTGCAAGGAAGTTTGAAAGGAAAAAGTCAATTTTTCCTCTTCTTTTAAAACTTGCTTTACATCTATATATTATATTTATTCAAGTGTGACTCTTTGCACGAGAAAAGGGGAGTGAAGTAAAAGAATGAAAAGAGTCGAGTTGAATTGGATGACGGGAGATCAGTTGTACATGTCAATCTTGTCTTATTCTTTTGATTTTTTATATCCTTCTTTTCAAGAGTCAAGTCAATATTAGAAGATTTTGTAATAACAAAAGTTATCTTCTACTCTGTTTTCTGTCTCAAGCTCCGCCCCTTTTTGTCCGCTACGATGGGTTTCGATTGAGGATCGGTGGGATGACATGGAGTGCTTTTGCCGTTTTTCGAGTTTTTAATCAAATGCAAAGTTTGATTTGAAGTGTGATGATTTTATTTTGTGATGTTTGCAAGCTGCCGTTGGTAAAGTTTAAACCCTTTTCAAACTACCCGCTCTAACAATTCCACGACTGAAAGCTGCTTATAAGAGTTAATATACCTGCGTGTATTGGTTATCGATTCAAATAAATTAGTTCATAGCACATAGGTCAAACATCATTTTACCTTAAATGACACATTATTAGGGGAATGTCATTTACAACTTTTTTTCATAAACAAAATTCTCTCACCTTCTGTGCTCCTTTTTGATTCATTTATTTATTCACTAATTCTTCCATTTTTCCGCGCAAATAGTCTAACTGTCAATGAAGAAGAAAAAAGTTTTTTTTACACTGTTTCAGTTCCAGAAATTGAAGAAAGTTGCTTGTGACGTGTCGTGACAGTGAGTTTATTATTATTAAGCTTGCTCTACTTGTTTCGACGAAAGTTTCCACCTTTTTGCTTTTTCTCCTTCAGCTTTATATATTTTCCTCGTAAATCTTTCCAGGCCTGGAAGCATACATCAATATCTTCTGAAGAAAAAACACTATTAGACACGTTGAGATTGGCTGGCGTAAAAGAAGAAAAAATTAAGTTGTTGGCTTTTTCTTTAGAAGAGTACCTCAGCCAGTTGATTTAATTTCCTTTCTTCGCCTCCCATTTCTTTTCTCCAGCGTTCATGAACAATTTCTTGGATGTGTTACTGACTCATTGTCAGTTTGATTAGGGGCAGAGGTTCTCCCAATGACTGGTTTTCAGCAGGTATATCCCACTAGAGAGAAAAAGTGATAGCGTCTGGATGGGTGGTTTTCACTCAAGTTAGAGAGAGAGAGGTGGAAACGTTCTGGAAAAATAAAAGGGAAAACCTTCATTAATATTTCATTGACGCCTTTCCCTCAATGTGGATGACCATCTATTCTCACCATATAAAGAGCTGTATTACCACACCGTATCACCGTCATTATCATCATCTTGTGTGTAGTGAGTTCCCCCCACGAAGCAAACTTTTACCTAGCATACTCTCCAAGTAATACAGTAAAGTCGGTTATGGAATACATCTTATCAAATTTTCACAGCATTTCCCTCTTTTCACCGCCTATATGTCTATTACTATTTTATAAGGGTAGAACAACCACCGCAGGTCTTGAAATGCAGCATGAAAGACGATGTAACAGTTGTTGTATTCACTGTATGATGCTCTGCTACTAGGGAAATGAGAATGTTGGGAAATGTTGGGGAAGAAGATGCGTGGGACACACAACTGTGTTTATTTCTTAAGGTTGGGAAATTGAAAAGACAAGCTTAAAATTGACTTTGGAGCTTATGCAAATTTGCCTTATGCGATTTATTAGTTCCCTATCTTTGTCAATGTCTGTTTTTGAGTTGACTTGTCAAAACTAGTTATGCAGTTTTCAATCCTAGAATATATCAGTAATTTTGCATGCTCCGCTAAAAAGCTATATAACGAACAAACAAATTGATGGTGAGTGATGCATAAATATGCATATATGTGTTTGTGCAAGTTAGCGTTTAAGTCTCACTCAAGGGAATATTTTTCCCTAAAGTATGTAATATGTCAGAAAACTCTTAGCTAACCTACCACGCCTTATATGACGTTCGTCTCAACTTTTACCCTTAAGCAATGATCGAATCAAATCACAGGTTGACTTTTTTGCTTGTGTAAATACGACACCAATATGATAACAGACATGTTGACGTTCTCCTCTCTTGTGCATTTAGATCTAAATACTAGTCCAAATTGAAAGCAAAAACGAGTTAAAAATGGCGGGGGAAGAAACCCGATAAAATTCTACCCACACTTTTACCTCCTGCCAAACAGCCCACACAAATAAGTGCACCTTTTGGAAGGAGAAAGGTGAAAAAAATATGATTTATACGGAAACATCCCAACTTTCCTGTAATGAAAGACAAAACCCTTACAAAAAAAATTCCCTCTTGGTATCTGAAAAATATACGAAGCCAAGGACAGAATACAGATGACTTTCTTGTTCTAATGTACACCTCTGCACACATGTGAGATCGGGAAACGTAATTCAATTCCCCAACCTTGAAGTCCTTCCCTTATCCAGTCGTTTTTCTTCTTTCCTCTTTCCACTAATCCCGAAGCACTTTTCTTATTTAAGCTCATGACAAAAATGTATAAAGAAGTTGTTCCATTTTTCCAACTGTGATGGACGTGACATGACATATGTGCTAGCTTGAATCAATTTATATTTACCAGTCTTTCTTAAAGAAAGAAGATTTTTGTAAATTCTTTTCCGCAAATCTGGTCTAGTAATAAATTCCTAGAAATCCCTTCCTTGCTTGTCTACCGATAAAAAATATCCTAAGTGTTGGCTAGACTGGCCGGAAAACATTGAAAAATGATCAAATTTCACAACCTGTCTAAGTAATCTTATCCGGAGATACGCACTCAGCCCAGGTATAAGTGTTAATTGACCCGCTGCCACGAAACGGATAACATGATCAACCTCCACATGTGACACGTGTCTCTTTGTCCACGTCCTTTTCATCTTTAATCTTTACACATTATCCTACATGCTTATTTTCCCTAACTCACTTCGTTCTCTCATCCATCAGTAAAAGAATGTGCGTTTATATACTCAATACCATTGAAAGGTTTTCCATTTCTTTGTGTATCAAAGGAACTGAGAGAAGAAAAATGTTAAGAATAGACTAAAGGATATTTATTACCATTACAAAATAGCTGGAGGGAGAAATGTGAAAAGGATATATCGAACGATCAAATTCAAAGAAAGTACAAGGATGTATTTTGAAGACATCGTTATTTTCGAGTATTTCGTATTCGTCGCATCGTTCTTTCTTGATGATAAAATATTGACAATGAATTCTGGATATTTCGTCTCCTTCCTTTCATTTCACCTTGCTCCTCTCCAATATTATTTCCTTATAATAAAAAAAATATTAGAGGAACTCAAAAAGAAAAGGGAAAGGGGAGCGAGGATGCATTCAGAATTTCAATTGTATCCCAGTACTGAAGCAACTTGTCCTTTTCCTATACTACAGGTTAACGTCCCTACGTTTACGTTTGTAGTGAAAGCACATTGTCGACTGGAAGACGGACCTAGGAGAAAACTAGAGAAGGGAAGCTGAGCTTCCTAAAAAAATCCAATGAAAGGCAAACTACTGCATTGCAACAGTAGATGTGTGTACAACAATGAGATGGAAATAGAAGACGTTCATGTAAAGAGAGAAAAAACGAGGGCAACCGGGAGAGTAGCCGAAAAAGAGGGAGAAAGAAAAAACTCTTTGTATATTTCTCACCAAGTGTGCATTACCCTGATATATGGAGCACTTGGAAGAAAGAAAAAAACTACGAAAACTTTTCCTCTATTGTATAAATGGAGAAAGGAAAAGAGAGGGGAAAACGAGCCCGGGAGATGAGAACATCTTTTGCTCCACTTTTGACGTTCACTTCACATCAAGAAAAAGGCGAAGAAAAAGAATAAGAAAAGAAAGTGTAAAGGCTACTACTATTTTTGCAAGGAGAAAAATGTGTTTCCGTGTTGTTCAACTTATACCACATTTTTTGGTCTGTCTCGACAGCTTGGGAATGCTAAGTTGCCTAAAAGTGTGATCGTGAGATGAGGCATAATGATGGGAGAACGAAATATATTGGAGATTCCTATGTATGAAGACTGTAATGCTTCAGGGGGATGACATATGTGTAGGTGATAATGACTAGATGCGATTTTGGATCTTGTGAAGTGGCAGCGGAATAAAAAACATTATCCCTTTTTCAAACACATGAATCCAGAAAGGCGTCAAGAACTTTTGTAAAGTTTGTCCTAGTTATTTTGAAAAATGATTAAAAAATTCCAATCAGCTTTATAAAGATTTTCTAATTGGAGTTTTTCCAAGTCATCAAAATCTCTCCAACTCTTTCATCCCCCAGGGGGTATTATTAAATGAACATTAAAACGTAGTCTGTAGTTCCCGCAATGGTGACGCATTTCCAGTATGCAGCTTATTTCTTTCAGAATCTAAAGAAACAGTCTGGAAGCGACGGAGACTGGAATGAATTTCCATTTGCTGACCATATTTCATTTTATTCACAAGGAAAGCTTTGATCCCTCCGCATTTTATTCATAGTCTCTTGCTCTTTCCATGTCAGACTGGGTTTTTATAGCTTTCCGTGGATCCAAATGATGAGAGAAAGTCTTTGGAAGAAAGGTTGCTTTTAGAGAAGGAAATAACTTTTCCATTGCAAATTGCAAGGACTAAAAGGGGGACAGACGGACTTAACCAGACTGATCAGTCTAGAGCTTGCAACGACAAGTCATGACATCCAGCTGGCCAGTAGAGTGGAGGAGACATGTTCCATAATAGAAAAAAAGGGGAAATATCCAGTAAATCTGTAATATTCTGTGGAAGCTATGTCACTAAACTTGTATAAGATGAGGTAGTACTATAGGTATACAACGTGTAAATCTATCTCTGTGATTTTCTTCAGGATGTAGAATGGGAAGAGGAGAGAGCAGAGATTTCAGAGAACATATCCGGCCACTGACTACTTCTACGATTCACAACACTCGTAGTAAATTCAACCTGCCACCATAAAATACTCGAGGGCTGGATACGTAATGCTGGAGAGTGTAAGTGAGGGTATTTTATGCTCTGACTGGAGCCTATATTTTCCAGATATATATTCTCTCTTTTTTCTTTCTAGGCTAAAAATAGATTTTACTACGGATCTACGCTACATTCCGTTTGGAAAATGGGGTACAAAAAGAGATTTTTTTCTTCTCTTATGCAGACCTCTTTTTTATATTCTACTGCAAAGGATATTTCTTTCGTTTTTGTTACTTAGAAAAAAGGCAAGTCATGAGCAAGTCTGTGGTTCTTTTTAGATTCTTGCCTGAATGCCTATTGCACTGATATAGTCATAAAAAGTGGCAATATCCTATATTTTTTTAAAAAAATGAATAAACTCTCATAAAATACTTTTTTTGCCTTTGCAGGCAGATTTTTTTGTCTGGAAGTTGTACATTTCCAGCCTGAAGAAAAATTGGATAAAGTTTTTTCTGAAGGTATTTTTAACAAAAATAAGTTTCCTTTCTGCATTCATATTTATAGCAGGATTCCTAACATGGACAACTTTTAACTTTGAAAATGAAGCTTTATTTCTTTCAGATCGTTATTCACGCTGAAATTCCCCGTATATCACGTTATGTTATGGGGAATTTGAAAATATGGATGGAGAACGTGTCGTTGATGAGTTTTCAAATGTGCAACGGAAACATTGAAATGAAGCAATATAATGAATGATTTTTTTCCCCTAGTAATATCTCTTAATGCGAAGTAGGCCTTCTTTTGATGTTTTTAACTTCATTCAGCTTTAAGCCGAGTGATTATAAGTCTTATATTTGTCTCGGTCTCTTTCTTGCTTATTTCGCTTTCCCTCACTCAAATAAAGTTAAAGAATT